>JANIWX010000009.1:0-196514 GCA_030705205.1 Huiozyma sinensis
AATGGTAGTGGTGTGCAACTGACCCTTCATGTTCGCTGGGGCAGAACCGACAGGGAACGTTGTGCGCGTGGCAACAAGTTCACCATTGGTATTGCTGGTGGTGTAGTCGCACACGACAACAGTGGATGTCACTTTAGTGTACTCGAGGGTAGTTTCCGTAGCCGTCTTGAACAGAGCGTCTGTTTGCGATCTTTCGGTTGGTTTCCCTGTTTTTGTTTCCGACAAGAAGAGACTGGCTGTTCTAGATCTTTCGGTTGGTTTCCCTGTTTCTGCTGCCGATTTGGGCACCTCTGACTCTGTTTCTGTTCTTGATTTCTCAGTAGAATGTTCCGTTTGCGTCTCCTGCGTGGAAGTGGTCCTTCTCACTGACGATGTCGCCGAAACAGTGCTGTTACTGTACCCCGAGTTGCTCGATCGGCGTCCTGACTCGGTGGAACTGGGTGAGGCGGAGGCACTACCTGACTGGGTCACTATATCAGACGAGCCAACTGAAGAACTCTGGGGCATGGAGGAGGGAGCAGATGAAGGATTAGTCAAAGATTTGCTCACGCTAGATACCGATGACAGGATGGAATTCGAAGACCAATGGGCAGAGGAGAGAGCCGAGCCACTGCTTAATGAGGCCTGAGAAGAATCGGAAAATGCAGGATTGCCACTAGAACTGCTTCCAGCAGAGGAGTGTGACGAGAGAGTAGTGGGCGCACTCCCACTGGATGAGTGGAGTCTCGACGATGCAACACTGCTGCTGCTCACTACCGAGGTGCGGGATGAATGCGACGCGGATAAACTCGCACTGGAGGAGCGGTGGCTTGATGGATTTGCACTAATAGAAGTCAACAATGTCGTGGAGTACACAGTGCTCCCAACCCCGCAGGTTCCGTTTTCTTCGTTTCTGGAATAAGAGGTGACGTATTCTATTGTTAGTGTACCACCCAGCACTTCAGTGGTCGTTTTCGGTTCTGGGACGGGAGAGGAGGAACCGTTGAACAATAATGCAGGGTATAAAGATGATGCTCCTGAATCAATAAATGTGATATTTTTTTGTATTAAGTTGCATGGTGAAATCAAACTATCCAGATCCATAAAAGTAAAGGTTGTGTCCTCAATCTCAGCAACCACTTTTCCATTTCGTACAGTTGCATGCAAAGCTGAACCTGGGGCGTAATCAAAAAGAACTATCGAACTGCTTAGTCCATGCACAGCAACATTGGAATCCCCGTAAGAAGATGCGTATACAGCCGAGTCTTTCAAGACGACATTTTGAGTATCTGAAATATTCGTGTTATAGAGGGATAAAACTCCATTCATTGCTTCTATCGTTCCAGATCCTTGAAATCGTCCCATGATAATAATCGTATTTTTGCTGTCAGTATCCACTGTCGTCGCATTAAATAGTGGGGTTTCACTATTTGCAGTTATGAGCCCATTGTTCACGAATGGAGCGTCGTTTGTATTAAATATAGAAAACCCCACTGTTGAAAATTTACCAGTGTCTCCGACGGTTATGGTGCCCTCATTCATGAAACCTTGTGCATCCTGGGTCATGTAAACAGCCTGCGCACCTTCCATACTTCTTAGGTATAGGTGCCCTGAGTTAAAAAAGGTTTTGAAGTATACAAAGAGTGGGTAGGAAGAATAGAGCTCTGCTGTACCAGTAATGTTGACGGATGAGGCGGTAGCGTCAAATAATGGATTACCGCAATTATTCGAATAAACAACCAGATTACCGTAGACGTTCAAGTCTTTTTTGAACGTAAAACACCCGTCAGTCAGGGTTAAAGTGGCACCCTTCTCGACCGTGACAGTACTGCTGAATGCACGATCTCCGCTTAACGTAATGTTATCAGTCACGATCATCCCATCGGTTACTGTCTGGGAGAGAACTGGGTGTAACAGAGAGGCAATCGCCAGCAGCACAATCCTGAAGTTTCCGAGCATCTTGGGGGCATGGTCCGTTGGTAACTCAACTTGCGATCGAGAATGAGACGTACGATATTCCCCTGTTTATATAAGAGTTGGGAGAGGGTATACCACCCCACCCGGACTACCTCAACCCGTGGGATCATACGGTTCATTTCCCTGCAGGAAAATATAGAGAACTGGGAAGAGAAATGGCATTCCCTCCATGGTACGTTGATATAATTTCACCTGTCCGAAAATGGAAAAACTGTCCCGTTTTGGAAATATACAGCATTTTTTGGGTTTCCTCCCAGTGAAACGGCGCAGGACCCCGAGGGAACAGCAGAAGCAGACAGAGAAATAGCCAGCATCATATCGCCAGCAGATGGCGGGAGTTGCCCCGGGAACTGCCTCGAATGCTGAACTATGTAGTTGGGTCTCACCCCTATCGAGCTCTTTGTTTCCCCGGTGCGCCTTTCTCTCTCACCCCGAGGGTCTGGTTCGTTAAATTTGATAGAAGTTTATAACTGTGGACATAAGTGAACCATGAGTGTGGTGGGTTCTCCCAGCAGACGGTGCGAGCCCGTTGCCAGAAGCTTCTCCCCGATATGAAGTATGTACGGGAAATACATAAATTGCGGTGAGAATTTTTCATCTTTTATACGACGATAAGTGTTGTAACATTGTACGAATAATTGACATTCCATTTCTGACAAGTTGAGTCTCCTTTATTCATTCGAGATAGTTGGGAGTCTACCCCTTCATTTTTGAGTACCTTGACTTTAGTTTGATTTGTAAAGAAACGTACTGTTTTGAACCACATCTTTGGGACAAACTGAGATCACCAAAAAATGAACAATCATATCGTTGCCTTTCTCGTCTTCCTTCACGTTTTTAGTGGTGCAGTATCTGCACAAGAACTACCGGACATTCACTCACCCGTTATTGATCATTCAGATAACTCTACAACAGTTGAAGCATGGAATATTCTTCACTGTCTGCACACGTTCGGTTTTCCTAATAACACAGCAATTGCCGTGGATGAACAACGTACTTTAATAGTGGTGAATAACAGACTGGAAACTAATACAACAAGATTGAAGCAAATTGCCCGGTATTGTTATGGCACTATGGGTAAGACACTTTCATTTATGCACTTTAATTACGACAGTTTTCCCGATGACATGCAGCAGATTACGACTTTGGATGCCGCTGACGCTGATCCTGGTATTCTTCCCCAATTTGCTAGATTGCAACGCATACCACCCAAACAGTGGTACTCAAGTACTTGGTAAACGTGACAAGTACAGAGAGTACTATGATGTTTATATATCATAGAATGGGAATGGTGATGGTAATGAGCAGTTTCTAAACGTACTCTGAAATATGTGAGGATAACCAGGCTAACCTATTCTTTGGTTATCAGATGCAAAATCCTGGCACGGAACGGCAATTAATTACTAATGTGTGGCCTCACCACAAATGTCAGAAAGGGAACGAGCACATTGACTACGTGCCACCTGATTCGATTACACCCTGTAGAGGACTTGCAACCTACTTATGGATAGGCGAATACCGCGGCGGTAATTGCTATGGCCACGACAGTACTAGTAAATGTTCTCAAGCTGATTGTGAGGATAATTTGGGAACTCCCCTTGGGAATGGACTCATAACCCGTTACCCCCTTAATTACAGTACTGTGAACTATTATAACCCCGACATATGAGTATTCGAACTCGAGACCGTTATCCGGAGAGTATATAAGCCACAAGGTATCTGTACCGACATCTTTCAAGACCGTCTCTGAATCGAGGATCCAACGAACAAGCGAACTAAACGGGGGGACAAGAAAGTACAACTGATAGAACTAGATTATTACGCATACGGCGTAAATAACAATATCAAATCGTTTTTACACACGCTAAGCACACTCAACATGCTTTAGCTCTTACAACGTAAAAGGGTAAAAAACAACCACAGAGATATTATTGTAGTTCTTGCAAAATTCTTTCAATTCATTGCAAAGAATGGTTTATTGAGAGAATACTGTAGGTCAAATCTTGGTTTCCATTCTGTTGAATAGCGTCTTTTTCGCTAATTCAATTTTGTCGTGTGGTAATTCCTCCTTTTGATAGAATACCCATGATTGCCAAATTATAAACTGAACAAGATACCTTCCCAGGTGTATATGATCTGTAAATTGTACATGTAGAGACAATATCCCAATGGGACTGACCCTTTGCGGCTCTATATTGTGAATGAGAAGAGTCGATACATAATTACGTAATTACTGTTTTGTCGTGAAAACTTGACGGATTCATAGTTAAAAGCAAGTACTGACAAAAAAAGTGCATACTAAATGGCTCACGTAGTGAACTGTTTCAAGGCCTGTTATGGAAGTGGCTTCCCAATGAAACAGGCTTGGCAGAACTACGACTCAAGCACAACATCGAAAGTAACGATTTCATCCAAGGGGAAATTGCAATACCATGGAAAGGAGTCAGCCGCGAAATGCATTTCTAGTAGTCATACCTTGAACCCGGTAAAGTAGTTTCCGGTTGTGTTTAAAGATCAGAGTAACCATTTGCCAAAAGGTTGATGATTTGGCAAGATTTTGACCACGAATACTCCACATTTTGCATACTTATGAGACGGTGAATAAGAGTTGATACTTCTTTACCAAGTGAATTTGGCGTTGTTGAAAATTGGCCTATGACTTAGGTTCATCGTACCTCCTAAAATATACATATTATGGCATTCCCCTTCTTTTTTTAAGCACTCCTCTCCGGGTAGACTTAGTTCCGCTAATTATGTGCTAGCTGGGAAATTTGAATTGTAGTGTGTTCCAATGCTTCCACTCTTCAATAAAAACCTGCCCGCTCAGGTTGAAGTGCGTGTGCCCCGTGCTTGTGCATCGCCTTCCCAACGCTCTGTGACACCTCCTTGGGACCCGGTACTCTCCTGATACCATTTTATAACCCCGCTGCGAGGGACTATAACAAATAGAAAATGGGAAGAAAACACCGAAAGTTCGCTGTCCTGTCCTTCGACGGTGTTATGATACCACCGTTTTGACACATCCATGCTAGGAAGGGACGCCCGCTATGATGCCGCGACAGCTGGTATGCGGGGCGACATTGTAGTGTCACTTCTGTTTATACACTTGAGGCGTGGGCGAGGACGCCTTAGCTTTGGCCATTAACTGCTAGTGGCTCCCTCGATTGTTAACACAGAGAGAGATACCCAGCTGGACAGTGGACACTACGGACTACGATTGCACACCAAGTACTGCCAAGGCTCCTTTAGAAGCGCTTGTGCAGTATATCAATCTCTCTCTCTTTATCCCTATTGTATCTATAGCTAATGTCGAAACGTTTTCTCATCGGTGATAAGATTATGTGCTGAAAGACGAAGTGTGTCGGTCCCTCAGTTCGAAGGTTTGTACCGATGGCATCTGATGTGGAAGGGAGAACATTGGAATTTAACACCGCTGCTCCAGAACGATCTGAGCAATTGATGCCGTTGCGCTAAAGTCGATGCCGTGGAGCATTGCGAAAGCAAAGATCAGCGTATATAAGGAGAGGTATTGCACGACGAGTAGTCTATTCTCCCCCCTTGACATTACAGCAAATAAGCAAGCAAGTTAGCAAGAACAACAACAACAACAAAAACAAAAACAGAATGTCATATCCAGAAAAGTTTCAAGGTATTGCCGTGTTGGACCACAAGGACTGGAAGAACGTCAAGAAGACCGAATTCCCTCCAAAGAAATTTGGCGACCACGACATCGACATCAAGATCGAAGCATGTGGTGTGTGCGGCTCTGACGTACATTGCGCTAGCGGTAATTGGGGGGACATGCCAAAACCTTTGGTTGTCGGACATGAAATCATCGGTACCATTGTCAAGATGGGATCCAAGTGTAACAGCGGTTACAAGATCGGTGACCGTGTCGGGATGGGTGCACAGGCCATGTCCTGTCTGGAGTGCGAACGTTGCATCAATGATAACGAACCATACTGTGCCAAAGTGGTCTGCACGTATGCTAATCCATATGAAGATGGGTACTCTTCCAGAGGCGGGTATGCCAACTATGTGAGAGTCCATGAACATTTCGCGGTGCCAATCCCAGAATCGATTCCCTCCCACCTGGCGGCACCATTAATGTGCGGCGGGTTGACAGTGTTTTCACCATTAATCAGAAACGGTTGCGGACCAGGTAAGAGAGTCGGGATCATTGGTATTGGTGGTATCGGACATATGGGTATCATACTGGCTAAAGCCATGGGTGCCGAGGTTTACGCCATCTCCAGAACATCAAAGAAAAGGGACGACGCAACTAAGTTGGGAGCGGATCACTTCATCGCTACAAAGGAGGAACCAGATTGGCACAAGGAATATTTCGATAAGTTAGACCTCGTAGTAATTTGTGCAGGGTCGCTGACCGATATTGACTTCAACACACTACCAAACATTCTAACCGTGGGTGGGCGGATCGTTTCGATTGCCATCCCAGAGCAGAACGAGGTTTTGAAGATGAACCCCTTTGGTCTTGTCGGTGTCTCTATCTCAAACAGCTTCTTGGGTTCGATGACCGAGCTGAAACAGTTACTCAAGCTGGCTGCAGAAAAGGAGGTGAAGCTGTGGGTCGAAACTGTCCCAGTTGGCGAAAAGGGCGTCAAAGAAGTGTTTACCAGAATGGAGAAAGGTGACGTCCGTTACAGGTTCGCCCTAACCGACTTCGACAAAGAGTTCTCCTGATGTAAACCATACCATCTGTACATAGCCTTCATCCTATCTATCTTAATGACAGTCAAATATATTAATGCAAAATATTTTAATCAAAAACTTTGACAACTTGCACACTTCTCTTGAGTCGCGGGAGAAACCCCATTCAGCGGACTTCGCGACCACACAAGCGGATTCGATGACAGCAAGCAAAGAAGCAGAGTCTAGCAATGCCTTGGAATTCTATAGGAAAGCGCTGAACTTCAATGTCATCGGCAGGTACGATCCCAAGATCAAGCAACTGCTGTTCCACACCCCACACGCCTCGATATACAAGTGGGATTTTGGCAAAGATGAATGGAACAAGCTGGATTACCAGGGTGTACTTGCCATATATCTACGAGATTTGACTTCAGGTCCCACAAAGCTCCCCAAGCAGGACAACGAGTCTTCTCAGCAACACTACAGTTCTGGCGAGCTTCTCAGAGGACCAGATATATATAACTACGGCTTGATTGTGTTGAACAGAATCAATCCAGAAAACTTCTCCATCGGTATTGTTCCAGACAGTGTGATAAAGCAGAGGAAAACCTTCAATTCTGCAGAGGATCAGCAAAATCCGCTGCATTTGATGGGAATAGAGGTCAAGGACGATTTGATAATCATTAAGAACCTGAAGCATGAAGTGTACGGGATATGGATCCACACTGTAGCAGACAGACAAAATATTTACGAACTTATCAGCTACTTGTTGAAGAACGACCCAAAGGAATCGTTTGCTTGATTGCCAACCAAAAAGAAATGGGAGCCGTGGTGGGCAACTCTTTCTCTGTATAATCTTAGCATTTGTATTATCTAACGCAGTTACATGTTCTATCGTGTCATCAAGCACCTCTTCAAGAAGGTGTGTTTGTTGTTGATGACGGCTGAGTGTCCGCCGGAGTTTGTTTCTTCTTGGGGGGCCTTTTCTTCTTTGGCGTGGGCTCACCCCCTCCATCTGTTGCAGCCGTTTTTTTGCTCTTCCTTGGCTTCTTCGGCTTCGGTTTACCGTCCTTGTTAGGACCCCGTTTAGTACCTTTTTGGTTGTTCGGTTGCTGTTGTTGCTGCTGCTGCTGCTGCTGCTGTTGCTGTAAGAGCTGTTGCTGTGGGTTCAATGGTAGAGTCATCGATATCTTGGTGTCAAACTGCGCATTGGCACCCTTCAGCCCAAGGCTTTGCTGTTGCTGCTTCCTTTTCTCTTTATTCAGTCTCCACTGTTCGATGAATTTCAACCTGCTGAATTGGTTATTTTCATTCATGGACCCAACCGCTGCGGCAGCAGCTGCCGCTGCTATAGCGACCTGATTACTCTTTGCGCTTTGTTTCGATCCAGCGCTGTTCCCGGATGACGCTGACGAGTTCCTGTTCCCACTCGAGTTCAGCAAGGGGTCCGAATTACTGGAATTGGAGATTGATGCCTGCTTCGCGAGTGCTGCAGCAAATGTAGAGTTCGTGGAACTTGTTGTTCTGTCATTCATAATGAGCATCAGCTGCTCGTAGTTGGAGCTATGCTGGGGCAGATCTTCGTGTTCTTCGATATGCTTTACGACTCCCTTTGTCCCTGGTCTTGTGGACTCCTCCCTGTGTGTGAACGTTACTTTACCAGTATCTTCGTCGCATATGGGTTCCGTGAAAACTTTGCTGACATCCAGTTTGTCCCTGTGTTCGTAAGGGTTCAGGTTGACATCCAGGTTTAAATTTCGTTTGGTCAGGCAGAGTACTTCTGCCTCGAGCTGCTGGTATATACTATCGGAAAACCTAGCCTGGTCCGCCAATGTCATCATATCGTAATACCTTGTCAAATCGTTGGGTTTCAAAAGGGTGCGGTATACCCTAGGTCGTTTCAAAGTTTTCCCCTGCGGTTCAGGAGTCGACGCCGAGGTGTTCTGTTCTCTCTTGGCCGTCACAGTCGGGTTCTCTGTCTTTACGGCACTTTGTAACGTTGCGTTACCGGGCGCAACGCTGCCCTGGCCCGGTGTCTGTGGTGGGACGCTCGTTACCGGGACACCTGTTGGAGCGACACTTGGTGGTTTTGACCTGGGTGCGACGTCCACCGTGTTCGTGTGGTCGTAGACTTGTAGGATCAGGTTCCCCTCGTAGAATTGGACGTTGGAGTCCCTGAGAACCTCCATTATTGCCTCTGGTATCCTTCCCCTCGCTACATACTCCAAGAACTCCTTGAGAGTTTGGTTGTTCTTGTTGAGTACGAGTCCATCGTTGGACAGTTCCGGAGCGCTCTGTTGCTGTTGTAGTCTTGTGTTCGCTGGGGCGCATATCTTGTAGTTGCTTTCGTAGATGTGGAACTCGAAGCTTGGTCGGTATTGTTCGTACTTGGCTAGTATGTCGTCTGTGTTCTCTGCAAAGTTGTACAGTCGCTTCGGTTTCTTGTTGTGGATCGCAAGCAGCTGATAGAACTGTGCCTCGTAGTTCTGCAGAGCCTGTTGTTGTCTCTGTTGTTGCATGGCGCGCTGTTGCAAGAGTAGCCGCTGTCTCTGCTGCGGGTCCAGCCGCGACACGTCGATCTCCCCACTGGGCTGTCCCCTTGCGCCTACTCCAGCGGCGCCATTGGGTGACCGAGCGGGCACATTAACAGCTCCACCAGCCGCACCGGCTGCACCGGGTCTCCCCTGCGGATGCAGCGGTCCTGGTGAGTTCTGTGCGGATGTGTTCACGTTCACTGGAATCCCAAACGCGGCTCCCTCGACCATTGCTCCCGCGATGCGTCTGCGCTGCTGCTGTCTACTGTCGCTCTGTCCTGGGATACCGTTTCGACTCGAAGCTGAATTTTATTCAAATATCGATGAGTTGTGGACGGCACAGTGGGACAAGCCAATGTTGTCCTGGATTGACGTTGGGGGGGACCGATTGCAACTGATTTAGTCGAGGGAAACTAGATCAATTGGGTGTTGTTCGCATCTTGTAGGTAAAACAGCGTGTAACATATAGAGTGAACTTTAGAAGCAATACATAAAGATATAGGAAGGTACCCACCCCGGCTCACTTCCACAGGTCTTGCAGTCCCAGGAATGAGGTGAAGACACCTGCGAGCCCGATGGAACCGTCGTTGCTGTGCAGGTACCCGAGGTTGTTGAGGACGATGAACGTGTCTGCCGCGTCCCAGACGAGCCTTCTAGTCGCTGCGAACTTCTGCTTCGCTACCGCTTGGAATGTGCGGGCAGCAGCTTCCTCTGTAGGCTGGCCATTGGTCTCTGCGTGGGCCTGTTTCTCACTGGTCTCTGCACCTTTGAGTTGTGCCAGTTTTGCAAGGGAGACTTGTAAGTTGCGGACATCGAGAAGCAACCCGTTCACCAAAGCGAGCAGCCAGAACCAGTTGGCCCACCGGGGCACTTTGTTCCCCGTGAGCTGTGTCGTGGGGACGATCTTGAGGATGCGGAGCAAGTTGACTTGGTCGAGGGTGAGGTACACGGCGAACATGAGGTTCTTGGCGACTTGCAAAGCGCGCACGGCGGAGTCCGCGTCGAGCCGTGCGTCGTAGAACTTCGCTGCCAGTTGCAAGTGGTTCAAAGGTTTCGCAAACCGCAACAGTTTCCGCACCATCGTGAACTGCAACTGCAACGCCTTGGCCAAGTGTCTCCCGGGGCCCGTAGAACCCTTCGAGGCGAGAAACCTGCACAGGTACTGCAGCAACCGCAGCAACTTCTCTCTGCCAGCCGTAGTGTCCAGGAACTGGACCAGCCTCGTCACCGTCGGGTGGTACACAACACTATCGCACACCATCTCTCTGTACCGATACGTAGAACGCTCTGCTTGAAGTGGGAGGACAGACGAACCAGCGAAGGAAACCAACAGACTTATCACACCCACGCCTTAAATACAGGACACCAGCAAGACCTGAGAACACCTCGAACCCCAACAGCAACAGCACCAGCGACCCCTGCGACCGTTGATCGTTGGTCAAAAACGTCCCGCCTCAGCCGTGGAGTAAAACGCGACGGTTACATCCGCGATGGGCCCCAAGAACCTCCAAGAACCGCAAGAACCCTCCCAGACTGCATCGCGATGGGATACTTCGACGTGGACGACGTGCTTGCGGACGCCGTGGAGGTGCCCTGCAAGTTCCAACTGGAGGTGGCCCAAGTCGGGTTTCTTGCTGGACAACCCGGCGAGCCCGTTGCGAGGAACAGCAAGTTGGAATTGCCCCTGTGGCTCGCTCGGATCCTGGCCATCGTTGGTGCTGGTGACGCGGAGGGCGATGGTGACACGCCCTTCGTCGAGTTGCTGCCACCGGATACGTTTGCGGCACGGGTCATGAACGCGGTCAAGGCGGACCCTGTCGCTCTCGACTTGCACGCGGTGAGTCCCTACTTCTACGCGCTCGCGGTCAAGTGGGTCAACTTGTTCAGTGACGCGGAGCTCGGCGAGACCGTGGCACGGCTGTTGCTTGCTCGTGCTCAAGAGATCAACAGCAACGCGGCGAACGTCACTCTTGTCGAACGCACTCTGGACGACTTGGCAGGGCCATTGGCGTCTCGCCAGAATGGAGTCCACCACAGCAGCCAGTTCATGCTCACAATGGACGAGTGGGAGAAGACCGTCTACAAAGAGGCACACGAATCCTACAGGGACTCCAAGAAGTGGCTGCTTCAGTGACAGGTGAAGGGTTCCCTCTCTCTCTCTCATCAGACTTTTACCGTACATACATTGCATATATATACATTGATTACTTACACTCTAGAACAACCCGTCCTGGTCATCGTCGCTCGCGGGGGGGGACAGTTGCGCCTCCTCCCTGTCGCTGTCCTCGACCGAGGCATCCGCATTTGCAGACCGTTTCGCTCTCTTGCGGACAGCAATCTCGTCCTCGTCGCTGTCCCCGTCACTGGACTCGGCCACGGCGTCCCGTTTCGCCCTCTTCGCCTTGGCGCCCTGCTTCGTTTTCCGCTTCTTCTGCTTCTTCCCGTCCGCGGCGGCGGCGTCGTCATCATCTGCAGCACCGCCGTCCGATGATCGGTACGCCACGTCGTTTTCACCAACTTCAAAAGTTTCACGCTCTTGGATCAGCTTCTGTGCCTCGTCTTGCAACCGTTGGTACTCCTCCTTCTGCCGTGCAAGCTTCGTGAGCTTCTCCATGTCCTCTTTCGCCCGCGTTTCCCGCTCTTGTTGCTCCTTCATCTCCAGGATCTTACGTGCCTCGTCCAACTTGGAGTTCTGCTCCCGTTCAAACGCTTCCTGCTCAGTGATACAACGGTCCAGAGAAGTACGCATCGTCGTCTCCGCAAGCTGGATTCTTTGCTCCAACTCCTCTTGAGAGACAATCTTGAAATCTTCAGCGTCTCTCAGATGCTTCAACACAGAAACAGCATGAGTCAATTCCTCGGAGGCAGACTTCAAATCGGCCAGAGTCCTGTTCTTCGCAGCGGACCTCCGAAGAGTCTCCAGGATCTGGAATTGCAGTAACGTGAGGTTGAACTTCAACCGGTTCAAGAACTTACCGTTCAGTGGAGTCTTACAGGATTCGTCCTCAATGGCCAATTTGATGTTCCCGAGAGACTTCTGCAGAAACCCAACGTTCCGCTCTTTACAACCACGCAGATACCATACTTTGCCCAGCAGGTTCAGAATGTACGCCCTGTTGGGGATCTCCTTGTCGAACTTCTTCAAAATGATCTCGTAGTTCTCAGCTGCCTTCACGTAGTCGTTCATCTCCAACAGGCAGTGCGCGATGTTGATGTGCACATCGACGTTGTGGATCGAGTCTCTCACTTTCCTAAAGATCTCCAACGCGGGGCCCAGTCTCTTGCTCTCGGCAAACACAATGGCTATCCCCTGCGCAGCAAACACATTCAAAGGGTCGATTTGTAACACTTTTTGGTACAGTTGTGTAGCCTTCAAGTACGAGTGTTTGGACTTCTCTTGCTCTTTTGGGGAGCTAGATTTTTTGGCCTCCTTCGCAATCACACAGTAAAGGTTCGCCAACGAAATCAGCGCATACAGATCATGAGAATCGTACTTCACTAGCGTCTCCTTACTGTGCGCCGTCTCCAAAGCGTCGCTGTCCTTTATATCGCTGTTCTTCAAGTACCAACTGTAAAATGCACGGACCTCCAAATCATCGGAGAAATCGTGCAACAACTGTTTCAGATCATCCGCCAACGTCGTCGTGTTTTCCCGCTTTAAGATTTGGCAGAAGAGCGACCGTATCCGGGCTGCTACGTATGCTGGATGTTCCGTGAGTATTCCCTTGTAGATATCTTGCGCTTCGCCGACTTGATCGCCTTCCAAAGTCCTCCCAATGTTAAAGTCTATCGTAATTTCGAGGCTTTTGTCCTTCAATTCGGTAACCAATTTTTTCGTTTTATCGAAATAGCTCATGGCTTTGGCATGATCTCCGTTGATAAAATGGAAAAAACCCAAGTTATTGAATACCTCCGGTGGGACGTGGCCATCGTCAATCAGTTGTAGTTCTTCAGCAGCCTTGGACAGAAGCTCTAACGATTTTTTATATTGATTTTGCAGTTCATACAATTCAGACATCACCAAATACGCCCTCTTAATGATCAGTTGGTTCTTCTTGGCTATCGTTAAGTTGATGTACTTTTCCAAGTACTGTAATGCCTTTGTGATGAGGAAATTAGAATCCTTACCAGAGAGTTTCTTTCTGGAACGGGTATTTAGGCACTTCTCCGCGTATAGTAGTCCCAGAACATAGTTCAGTTCCTGGATGTTCTCATTTGTCTTGTACAGGTTTTCGAAAGTCAAAATACTCTCCTCCACTAGATTCGTCTTTATTTGGGATTGCCCTACACCGAACCTGGCAAGCAAGTTATCCTCATTCGTCTTCAAACTCTCCTGGAACATGATGAACGCCTCTCTGTAGTTATTCAAAGCGTACTGAGCTCTCCCACACCAAAACGTCGAGTCCGACATCAACATTGGGGTGATCAGGGATGCATTGGGAGATATCTTCGCTTCGTAAATTTTAATGACTTTTGCGTAGTCTCCAGTGAAATAGTAATAGCTTTGCAGAAGGATCAAGAGGACAGGGTTCTCCTTGTTGTTCGTATATATGTCATTCAATTCCGTCAGAACTTTGGTGAAGCTTTCTGTGAACTGTGCATCGTTCTTAGAATCGGTGATACTGTTGTGGAATTTGCCCAACAGGCACAATATCGACGCCGTCGTGTTCTCCGGGTCCAATTCGAGCGCCCTCTCCCATGCGCTGATGGCCATTTGGTAGTCCTTCAACTGCCAAAAACAAAGACCGATACCAATCCTCGGGTCCGGTTTCAGCACTGGGTTCGTGACGAGCAATTCCTGGAACGATTTTAGACTCGCCATGTAATTTTTCTTCTGGTACAGCAGTTTCGCCCTCATGAGAAGGAACAGGCAGTTGATCTTGGGCTGTTTCCCTGCTCTGCGCTCCTCTGCATGGATACTCTTCACAAACAAGTCCGAGGTCTCCAGCGCCTTATCGTAGTGTCCCCTCTGGTAGTACAGGTCCACTGTCGCCAGCATATTCCCGACCCACGTCGGGTCGAACCCAATGGCGTCCTTCAAATCGTTCTCGGCGTTCACAAGGCACTGTTCCCTCAAATGTGGATCCGTCGTGTCCTGCTTCGCCAGGGTAAGATGTGCCCAGCTCAGAAGCGTGTGTAGCGACGCCCTCTCAGCGCCGTGGAAAACTTCCAACGCCATGCGAATCAGGGCAATCCCGTCCTGGATCTTCCCCTGGTTGCAGTACGCAATGGCAATCGTCAGCCAGTGCTCCTTATCCGAGCTCTCCTCAACAAGCAAAGTTCTCAAATCCGCAGGGTCATCCGGCAGATCCGTCTCCAGATCTATACTGACCAATTCTTCGGAAGCCTTCAACGGAATATCGAGCACCGTCGGCCATGCCACGCTGGGATACTCGTTCGCCGCGGAAACAGCGGTGTTCCCCGCAAAAGCACCATCACCTTCCATAATGTACCTGCCCCCCGCTCAGTTGAACAGACAGCACCACCAACTCTACCTCGAAGCACCTTCCCAGGCGCAACTTCAACTGCTCTTCCGACTCGAATTGCAGAACTTCTCGAAATAAGAGAAAAATGTGGTGTCCGGGTGACGAATATTTTTTACTCGAAGTTGGAAAATTTGCGATGACACAAAATCGGCGTCTCTGCGATGAGCTCTGGCTGTGATGGTCTCGTGTCAGGTCCGTTTGGTCCGTTTGGTCGGCTCCCCCGAGCAGTTTGAAGCACGCCATGGAGAGCAGGATATTTGTTGGGAACATTCACAATGAGTTTGAGAGCTGTTTGGGCGAGCTGTTCGTCAGGTTTGCCCGTTTTGGCGAGGTGCCCGACGCAGGGTTCGAGAAGCATGCAACGTTTGCCTTCTTGAACATGTCATTTGAGAGTGTGGAGAAGCTGCACAAACTGCGGTCGACCTTCAATAACGTCAAGTTTAAGGGGAACCTGCTGAAAGTTGACGTCGCGAAGCCGGACTGGCAGGAGGCCTGGAAGTTGAGGCAGCCCATTGAGCAAGAGGAAAACGAGCTTTTGGAGAAGAGAGCTCTTGAACACTCGTGGAGGTACTACAAAAAACTAGAGAACATCAACATGACCTGGGATGAGCGGAAGAATACCATCCCAGGCAGAATGAGACAGACCCCGAGGCAGAGGGTCCAGTTGCGGAACGTGACGTTCAGGGTGAACGTCAACGGCTCTCTCAAAGTGTACAAGTGCTACAAGACGAAACTGTGGGGGTACGAAAGGAACAGAGAACTCAGAGACCTTGTCGCCAATTTCAGCGGCGGGAAGTGGTGGAACGGGTACAACCACATCGTCGATAGGCTAAATTACGCCAGGAGCAAACGCTCTATTCGGTTTATGGATGCAAACAGTAACACACTGACCGTATCGCACACGGATGCCACTGAGAGCACCCCCAAAGATGAGGGAGACGATATCAACGACCTGCTGACAGAGCAGGAAAAGGAGAAAAACAACGGCGTCTTGACGGAACTGCTACAGGGGTTCGACCTCGATAAACCAATGGCCGTGATCGACTCCGATGAGGCAGAAGTATTTGGCATATCTGATCACGAGGGGGAAAACTATGCTGAAGAGGAAACTAGCAAAAACGCAGGGGAAGATGTAACGGTAGATGAGAGACCCGTAGAACAAATGGACGAAGAGGAGCACGAAGATTTCGTTCCAACTTTTGGGCAAACTGAGAGGATAGATGTGAACAACACGGAAACATTGAGATCTCTGTTCAATCCAGAACACCAACAACCGGCCTCCGATTTCAAACTGTTGGTCAACAATGACGATATCGACGAAACAAAGGACATTGTGGAAGGTGTAGAATCTGAAGTCGAAGTGGATAATATCCGAGACGAACCTGAACCAAAGAGGCAAAAGAACGAAAACCGTTTGTTCTTCCCACATTTCGATTCGCCGTTCTTGGTTGGTCAGACACAACTAAGTCACATATGCGGCCAGGGCACAACGGAAGATGTACTGTCTTCGTGGGACGAACAATTTTGGGAGAACAGAGGTGGCTGGATGAGGGAGATGAAGAGTAAACGGAGAGACGCCCAAAGACAGGCAAGGAAAAGGAAATCAAAGGACGGTAACTTTATACTCATTTGAATTCTGGATGAAACTCCAGATGCATACTCTTTTCATATATATATATATCTGCATTTGTATATACGTGTCGCACATGACAATCTACTGTGCATGCCGACCCTTTCCATCGATCTAGAAATCGCATTGTGGCCCGTACTTAACGCTCATTTCAACGGCAGCAGCACCCCAGTCTTCACCATGGTTGTGCATGCTCTTGGCTTCGTCAATTCCTGCCCTCGCAAGTGCTTGCTCTTCGGTCAAACAAGTCAATAGACCAAAAATCACAGGCATGTTCACCTTGTCTTGCAATTGCATCAAAGCATGGGTCGTAGATTCGGAGATGTACTCAAAGTGCATGGTACTACCCTTGATCAAAACACCGATTGGAATAACAGCATCCAATGGTTCGCCTGCCTTTTGCTGTCTGTCAACAAACCTCTTGGTACCCCATGGCAGCTCGTATGAGCCAGGAACAGTCTCGACGATAATATTCTCCTCTTTGACACCAAGAGACTGCATTCTCTTAATGGCACCAGCAACTAGGGCATCAATAATAACGCTGTTCCAACGGGCGTGGATGATACCAATTCTCAAATTGGACCCATCGTACGCTTGATCAATCTTACCTAGACCCTTAACTGCCATTGCACACGCTTCCGTTGTTGGTATTACTCACCAGACAACCCAGCGGAGACGACGACAGTAAATAGGAGCTAGCGATACTTCTTTATTAATAATGACATTTTTTTTTGCTTCAACTAATGGTTCTGGCACTTCGGACAGCAATTACCCGAAGAGTAAAGCGAACCAAGACGTAACGACCTGAGCGACGCACAGCACACTCCACGCAGTGTATCCCGCCAAAAATTCACCTCTCCCACAATCAGCCCTCGAAATTCTTCTTCACCTGTAAGTAATGGGCAAGCTCTTCCTGAGATACACTGGGTTTCATCTCTTGCAAAGCTTTCACAAAATCCGACATCTGTACCTGCACAGCCGTATCCTCCTCCTTCGCTACACTGTCGAACCACTTGTTCACCGAGACGTGTGCGCCGTGTTGCTCATTGTATGATTTTACTTTGCGGTCTACATCACCAGCGACTCTCGTCATGGCATTGAGAATTGAATCTGAGCAGAGTGCATAGAAATCTGCACCCGTGTAGTTGAAGGGACACCTTTGGGCCAGTTCCAGCAAATCGACGTCTTCACCCAAATCGAATTTCCGTGTTAATGCCTTCAATATGTTCAATTGTTTCTCATCGGTATCCGGAATTCCAAGGTAAAGCAATTTGTCAAATCTGCCTGGTCTCAAAAGAGCCTCATCAAGCAAGTCGGGTCTGTTGGTGGCGCCTACTACAAACACACCGTCCCCGTCCTCTCCCATACCGTCTAATTCGGCCAACAGCTGAGAGACAATACGATCCATGACACCTCCGGAGTCTCCCTGATTACCTCTTTTCGGAGCCACAGAGTCGATTTCATCAAAAAATATGATACATGGTTTGGCTTCTCTTGCTTTCTGGAATACTTTACGTACATTGGCTTCTGATTCACCAATGTACATATTCAACAATTCGGGCCCCTTGACACTGAAGAAATTCAGAGAGAAATTAGTGGCGATCGCCTTGGCCATGAGCGTTTTCCCTGTGCCAGGTGGTCCATAAAACAGAATACCACTTCTCTTTTTCATCCCAGAACGGAACAGTTCGGGATGCTTCAAAGGTAAATCGATAGTATCCATTATTTCGCCCTTGACAACGTCAATACCTCCGATATCGGCCCATGTAACATTTGGTATTTTTGGCGCACCAATCGATTCAGAAAATTCATCTCTTGCCTTGTTGATTGCCACTTGTAAATCTTTCATTGTCACAACACAACAATTCATTTGCCAAATTAAGTCTTCTGTATTGGATTGATAGTCTCGATAGCTTTCAGCCTTTGCCGTTTGGACTATCGACTTGATATTTAGCGGTTTCAACCCAGCTGAATGCAAGGCTAGTTTCAAATAGTCAACATCCTTTGCTACCGTAAAATGGAAAGAGTTGTGCTCTCCTTTATTCAATTCGTCTTCCGATAGATACCATTTAAAAATATCACGGCGCTGCGGTTCTGTGGGTGTAGGAACTTCAATTTCAAATTGGAATTGAGATCGTATCCGAGACGGTACCGTGTCTATATCGTTTGTGGAAGCAATAAAGACTACGTTGTGGAAGTCATGCATAAAATGCTGAGCCAGATTGACAAACTCTGCTTCAAATGATCTTGATAGTTTCGCTGCGACTGGGTCCTGGTTTGGGTCAGATTGTGTGAACAAGTGCTCCAGATGTGATATATACACTATAGCCGGTGTCGCATGAGACAAAGGGTTTCCGATTCGGGCCTTTATAGAACCCAAAATCTTTGATGTAGAGTCCACTGAAGTCAGATTAGTGGCCAATAATCGACAATCAGTTTCGAAAAAGTGGATTCCAAGATTCAGCGACACAGATCTGAGGAGAGTATTTTTACCTGTTCCATTATTTGACGAGTGAAGTAATACTGATGTGTCCATATTCAATCTTTTCTGTTCACATTTTAGACTAGATTCTACAATATTGCTTAGTTTTTTGGCATATGGGAAGGTGTCATAGTCGTATTGGAACACTGAGTCTAATTTGTAGAAAGAGAGGAAGTCGCATTCGCTCAATGGCAAAGGTCTTTCATTGACGACGTTTACCGTAACCAATTTTGTTTGTTCCGCAGGGTCTACCAAGAAAATTGCGTTCCTGTTTATTGTTGAGTTTTCATCGTTGTTAAAGTTGACCTCTTCGACTTTGAACCAAACCAAGTTATCCGCCTCAGTTGACTCGGTATGCCATGCGAGACTATCCCCTCCGTTTTCGAAAAAAGGTAACAAAGAAGAGTCGAATACAACAGGGATTTTATCTCCGACTTTCAAAATCCTCCTCTTGTCCATGAAATTTTGTTTTAAACTATGCAATATGACATTCTGGAAAACTTTCTGTGACTGATGCCAGCTTCCTATCCGGGCAAGAGACACAGATTTGGCAACGGGTATTTGTTTTACATCGAGGTTGTGGTACGGCCAAATGGATATAGAGGAGGATTCATGAAATTGGTACATTAACCTGGGTGTCAGGTACAGTTTACCGCTTTCATATTGATTCGGATTTAAGAAAACAAATACTTTGGCAATGGAAGAAGACGAGTCCTCTTCGCTCTTTAGTCGTACAAGTGAGCCGCTTATTACATTGAGGCTCACCAGAGTGTCCATAGTAGCAAACACGTACAATGAATCGTCATCAGAATCGCACGGTTCTGGTACAAGCATCTCTCTGCGTACTTGTTCTCTGAGACTTTCAAAAGGCAGTTTCTCGTAATCCGCATCCTCGGCAGGTATTTGAGTCGATGAGGGGACGTCTACTAGCAAATATTCGTCATCCCTGATCAGTGTGATTTTGGTGGAATCGAAGTTGACCACACCTTGCTTGTATGGGTTACAACTTAATATCTGACACCATTGGGGGGCCAAAGTTTCGTTTTCGTGCACCACGGTTTCCAATTCTACAACTCCATACTTCTTGGAGAAAAATTCCATCATATCGTGCTCTGTCGGTAGTTGTAACAACTTGTCGTACAATTGGTCTTTTATCAGTAGGAAAATCTGGGTCAAGCTGGGTGGTTGTGAGTCCAACTTTTCTATAAGGGCATAATCATTAGTAAATTCACCCATGTTTATACCTAAGAGCCGTGCGGGAATCCGTATGGTATTCAAAGGTAGCTTACTGTCGCAGGTGCAGTGCAAGACAAAATCCAGTTTCTGTCTTGTATACTGTGGAACCCAAACTTTCGCGTATACTGACTGATCAGTGTTGCGGGACAACACATCGAAAACATCTTTTGAGGCTTGGCACTGTTTGCAACAGTCATCGAAGGAGAAGTTCACACTGACTTTCATGGTAAACAAGCCTTGGAGTATACGGGCACGCAAATACTCGTCACTTTACTGGTCTACCGTCCCTTATTTCAAAAATGTCCCCTTCAGATCACAATGGCAAAGAGTATAACTAGCCTTCCAGCACCATGCGCCATCAGTACCTGCACCTTTTCCTCTAAAATTTGATATTGGATATTTTTTACATGTCCTTTTTTTTGGTGGGAAGGCCAGTAACTCCGTCGAGACAGTGATGAATTGAAGGCAGCTGAATGGTATGCTGAGGGTAAATATTACTGTACTCTAAACTTTATTAAGCAAACCCTTCCCTTGAATTCACTCCATAAACGGAACTGAACAAAATGTTAAGGACTTAGAATATGTATATAGAATAAAAATATTAGACGGCATGTGATAAGAGGACAATGGTCATCAATGGGATGCGTAATTATTCCTAGCTGATCACGGATTTGCCCATCTTGTCGTTCAGGAACCCGACTCTCGAGATCTGGAACAACCGTATCAAGACGGCACAATAAATTAAAACCATCTGTAGAGAGGTTTAAGAAAAGAAGGTTTGGTGCAGCATGTTGTACGTGGAACCCTGTTAGTTTCTTTTCAAAAGCACGCTACGCTCTATGAGATCCCTCGCTTCGTTAATCTTGGCAGCCATGTACGGGCTACCACCCTTGTCTGGGTGATTGTGCAGTACAGCTTTCCGGTGCTTCAACTTGAGCAATTTCTGATCAAGCCGTTTGATCTCGTCCGACGAGATGTTCAAGACCAGCAACGCCTCTGGCTCGCTCATTGTGTGGTGGAACCCACCATAGTACTGCTCCAGCCTCTGGCGCAAGAGCGGGTTCAGCATGTTGCTACGGAACCTCCCGTCGTGCCTGAGCGAGTCCAGCTTGTCCTGCTGGATGTGCACGCCGTTCAAGTGCGCTATGGCGAGCGGCGTCAGCGTCTTGTACAGCTTCCAAGCTCTGAGTCCCGTTTGGGCACCCACGCCCAGCAAGGCGATCCCAGTCCCTATTATCAGCGGGAGAACCATTGTGACGGCCCCACAGGTTGCTCCACTTGCTGCTGGTTTCAAGTCAAACCGTCAAGCGATCCTTCGAGAGAGTGGCTGGCTTCGATAATCAAAGGAAGAAATAGGACTAAAACCGAAAAAGGAAACCCACAGAAAATGTCTCTTCCATTTGTCCTGCTGCCTCCCCAGAGGTTTTCTAAGCCTGTCCAGATTAGGAAGTATTTTGCGGGTCCGTTTGCTCGAGCAGCGGGACAAAGAAGGCGGGGCCGGGGGACAAAAATGGACAAATCGGGAAATTTGTCCTTGCCGGCCCAGCAGGGGACCGTGAGTCGCTTGCTGGAGTGGAACCAGCGCGATGCCCTAGCGTGGTTGCGTCGTGGCTGGTTTAGACTTTATCATCGGGCTGGTCTCTATTATCTGGATTACACTTTTTGGATCTACTCTAACCGGAATTGGGGGCCTTTCTGATCATGAATTAGGTGTATTTTCGGTGAAAGTTGTGTGTTAAGAGTATGCCCCGTAATATTTGGCCAGAGTGTTTTTATATAAAGGGAACTGTATGAAAGGATGGTTTCTTGTTGTTCTATTCTTGTTGGTCAATAACATATATTTTTTACGTAATGGTAGTTTTAGTTTCTCTCTTTCTCAACACTCTAAAACGGGATAGATATCCAATAAAAAATAAAAAGCAAGAACTGCGAATATGTTTCCTCTATTTATCCTTCTGGTAGGGATACTGTCGTGGACTGTTTCTGCTGCGCCAGAAGCCTTCTTCTCTAATATCCAAGTCAAAGATGCCTACACAAAGTCCAATAACTGTACCGATCTGTCCCATTGGTTCATGATAGAAGCAGAAATGTTCCTATCGAAAGGTTCCCACGATGACTTCTTTTTCACAGTGCCCAAGGACTTTGGGTCCTTCCCACAAACGCCCTTTGACATTCAGGACACGGATGGGAAGGTGATGGGTCAAGTATTCCAAAATATAAATTCTAATAACACTTTTGGAGTCCACATTTCCGAAAATTTACCATCGAACTCGTCAGCGGTGTTCAATTTCTTGGCAAAATTGTCAGCCGGTGCAAAAAGCATGATTTCATCTCCAAAGAATGTCTCGTATCATTTCAACACTTCTGATTTCGACACGTTCGTTTCAACCATCAATTACATTCCAAAGGATTTAACTACTTTGACCACCAACGGTGGTAGCTTCGCTTCAAACAAGACTGCCTGGTTTACAGCCGATATTCCAATTAAGCTGCTACAAGACCCTATCATTTTCTCATCTGCAAAGAGTGGTAGTAACGACTTTAGCTTTGACACAAAGGCTACCAAATTTGAGGTTGTCGTCAAGACGGATCTGTTTGGTAACCCTTTGAAAGTGGTCCCCTTTACAGCTTTCACTGACCACTCCACTGGTTCCAAAATTCAAATTGCAATTGACACGAAATTCAACGGTGGGAAATATGTGCGTATCACTTACTTCACCAAACCTTTGACTAAAACCCCAATTTCGAATTCGGTATCTTTGCAAAAAACTAACAACAACAGCTTGAAGAAGAGAAGTGATAACGCAGAGGTTGCCTCGATCTACGACTCAGCTGTTGCAAATGTTTTGGACACAACTCCAGGTGCAGCCAGTGATTCGTTGATTGATTCTGCTGATGCTACTGGAACAAGTGGAGTCCGTCCCCCATTTGGATACAGCAACCATTCTGACGCTACTTTATTAGCAACTGTTTCTTCTTCGGAGGCAAGCTCCCTCCTTACAAACCATGTGGTTTCATTTTCTGTTCCATCTTCAACTGTTTTGTCTTCCTCGTTTTTAAGTAGCAAAAGTCAAACAGCTGAATCTTCAATTTCAACAGCTATTGAATCTTCCTCAGTGTCTCAAATAACAACTTCAAGTTCCGTATCTTCATTGGTGGCGCACCCAACAACTGTGAGCACTGTGTCGTCTGAGTTGACTTCTGCTTCCCATTCAAGCACATCTGTTTTGTCTTCGGAATCCGCAATCGCTGCTGCTTCATCTTCCAGTACGGAAGAAATCTCGGTGTCTTCCTTCTCAGCCACTTTGTCTAAACCTTCAAGCTCAATTACCGTGTCTTCGATGTCAGCATCTACTATTTTGAGTGGTTTAGCAACTTCAGGAGTCTCTTCAAACAGTACTACGGCTATACCAATGTTGCCGGACAATGCATATGATCCTTATTTGTTGGCTTTGGCTGCCCAGACAAACGGAACTTTGTCATCCATGCCTATCCCAAGTTCAGTCCCAATGAATGGTATCTTATCCGTCGATAATACAACGGTTACCACCCCGGTGGCTGTCTTGTCTAGTTCCAACGGTTCTTCCTCCCGGACTGTTTCTCCTTCTGTTTCTATTACTACAGGCACCACGAAGAATGCTTCAAGTGTCCATGATTTGGCCACCCCCACCATAAGTGATCACACGAACGAAACAGCCTCAAGTTATGAACTTATCACAACAACAGAGTCAGGTGTGCTCACAACATTTGGTTCTTGGGTTGCTATCGCAACATTGTCACATTCAAACCTAACCACCTCTGCTTTGGAGCCTACAAATGGTGTTGCTGCAAATGAAATGGTAAGATCGACTGTATCTACAGTTTCTAGTCATAGTCATAAAAACGCTACTACAGAAACATCATCAAAATTTTTGATCTCTCCCCCTCATCCAACCACTGCGAAGCCTAACGGAAAACAAAACAAAACTGTTATTGATGTTTCATCCACGGAACTTTCAAAGCAGCTTTTTGCTATGACGCAGGGAGAGATAGATCTCTTTGCTACTGACCTTGTTCCAGTCGCTACCCTCAAAAAGATAACTACCGGTAAGATGTATTCAACAGAAACTATTGAAAGTGTTAACACTGCCAGTATCGATGCCCAATTGAGAGTCTCTACGGATATGTTCCCAGTTTCAACGTTGAAGAACGGTACCGTCGTTACGCTGGTCTCTACCCATGTGACAAAGAATGTTAACTGTTCCACTGCTAGCCCAATAAAATCAAGTTTCACCGAAGTCGTACCAGTATCTACATTAAAGACCGTGGTAACAACATGCTCCACCGGCGTGTCTACACAAGTATCTGCCACAACTAAAGAGAAGGTTGTTTCAAACACAAAGGAACTAGTTCCAGTGTCAACTTTGAAAGGTAAAACTGTCACAGCTAGTTGCTCTACCTCAGAAAGAAATACAAAGACACTAAGCAAAGAAAAAGAATCGGTTGCAGTCACAGTTTCCCACAAAGAGTCTAAAACTACCTCAACGCTTTCCCCACAACTAACAAAAACGAAACCAGAGGCCGAAAAAACCACGAACACCGCGGTGACACCGGCCACGACATTAGGTATAAAGAGCAAAAACGTCGGTGCTAAACCCGAAGTCAAAACATTATGTCCTACCTGTTCGACAAAGTCAACCACTTCCACTACAAGTCAAAACAATCCGGTCAAAACCACTCCACAAATGGTGTCTGTCTTTTTCTCTCCGACTGTTAATGATCATAAGAGCACAGGCACCCAAAGTACATCTGGTTCGGTATCTTCTGCTACTCATACAGCACCAATTGTTGCTACATATGAAGCAAAGGCCCACCATTTGACATCAGGTCTTACAGCAGTACTAGCAGTGATGTTAGGTTTGGCATTTTGAGACTATCTTGCATCAAACATTATTTTAAACAAAATAATGCACCTACTCTCATCTATTAGGACATTTCAGGGTTTTTATCCTCTTTTATAAAAGTTTATTTACGTATACTATTCATTGTACCATTCAGTTTAATCATTTTCACATTATCGAATCAAGGGTCGTGAATCAACGTCCAAAGATGATCGTGGAGTAACCCGTCTGGTTAATCTCTCTTGAAGGTTTGCACTTTCCAAAATACTCTGGTTTAGTTGAAAATCAACGCGGAAATAAACTCCTTCATTATCCATGCTATGCCCATCTAAATGGTGCTTGTAGACTGTTACGGGAAGAAGCCATTCGCATAACGTGTGCCCCATTACTTCATCCCAATTTTTCCGCCAAGAGCCGAGGTTAAAAATGTTAACATCATGCAGGGACGCCTGTTGATCCCCAAGAATCCTGGCCTGGTTGCTCCAGCGTTGTGCACTGTACATTTCGATCGTTGATTGGTTTTTGAGTACCTGGGACACACTAAATGCAGAGAAAAGCGTCATGGCAATGAAGACCACTAAAGAGAAAATCCAAAGAAACAGTAAATATCCAGATATCAGCTCTTCTTGAAACTTATCATTGTAAAACCATCGATACAGCTGTACAGATGTCATTGATACAACAAATATGGCATAGGCAGTGGTATAGAGCAGAAACTGGATGAATAGCTTTTGGTTCCGAAATCCAACGCATCCTGCAATCCAAGGGCAGTGATGGTCCATCTTCAGTATACATCTATCACAACTGGAACAATGATGGCACCTGTCCGGTTTCCAATATCGGCAGGATTGGCATACCCTAAATCTGCCATCTTTCTTCACGGTCAAAGACCGTTTTGTGAGGTACTCTGGGGGTAACTCTGTCCCAGCCTCTGCAGCACTCATATTCAAAACCTTGAGTGCGGGGAAGTCACTTGGGTATCCTGGTCCAACGCTAATGACGCGGAAGTATGTATAAAGTGCTAAACCAACCATGAGGAATATTATAGGATCCAAAACGCAGGGTGATAGCACGTCAACATGCTTCAAACAAAGGTACGCCGTTACAGCAAACAAAGTAACAGTCAGAACCTTGGGAAATAGGGAGGTTACTGAGACCATAGAGCCCTCCTTATCCTTGTAAATGTCAACCTCCAGTTTTGTGTTTCTGAACTAGTTTTTACTATATAGAATCATTCATTTTTTGTATTCAAATATAGAAAAGTATGAAATATGAATATATATGTTAGAACACTAGATGGCAGATTGCCTGGTATGCATATTACAAGACGAGGTCATCCCGTGGGGTGACGTTCGTCATTTCGTTGTAAAGTTTCAGGTCGCCGGAATCTACTTTCAAGTTTTTAAAATCGAGGTAATCTGTATATTCGTCCAACTGAGTAAGATTGTCTGCTACATGAGAGTCGGTGTGCTCGTAGTATTGAACATTCACTGGGGTGACATGGAAGTAATTTCGAGATTGAAATGTTGGATCAGTTTCTATCTCTTCGGAAGAAGTCCCAACTCGAATCTCTCTGGCAGGGACCGCGCTAGCAATGCTTGTTGCCTCCAGATCCACGACGTTATAGTCTCCAGCGAATACCGGGTTATCGATTGCAGAATAGTTTCCAAAGTTATTTTCTAAGTTATTCCGGCTTTCCAATACCCCTCGTAGATGATAAATAGACAGTCGAAACTCTGCCTCCCAAGGTGTTGGTTCATCAGATACGGTAGCCCCAGATATTATTGTCTTTGCTAATATTAATTCATCGCTCTCTGTAATGACCGGCCCGGTATCATCCTTGTGTGGTACAATTCCCTTTAGTTTCTTGTTAATCCAACTCTGCTTCCTTGATTCGAAAGGTGAAGAAACATCTTTTTGCTTCTTTGAGGACTGATACCGGCGCGTCGAGTTCATTTTGAAGGCAAAAAGATCTTGGATCCAAGTCACCGTACGAGGCAGGTAATACTCATTCCAATAGTTGTCAAATGCGCCTGGGTAGCCCCTTACATTCATTGCCAGTTTATCTTTATTTACATCGTTGCCCTTAAGGATGATCTCCTTCTGTAGTAGATCGCGGAGGCTTTGAAGATGGTAGTCATTCCACCAATGAGTGTAGCTTCTTTTGGGGCCGTCCATAAGATAGTCGTTATGTAGATGGAAATCTGTGTTTAGTTCCCAGATAGGCGTACCTTGCTCTCTCCAAACGTAGTTCCCCAGAAATAGGTTGATGGCGTCCTGTCTCTGTGCATCAATAAACGAGTTGCTGTAGAACCGCTTTATGCTTTCAACCATATCTCTGGAATGCGAGCTCCATTGATTTATTTTCCGGTAAGTTTCCATAGTATTTACCAGATGAGATCCACCGTATTGGAGAGCAATGGTGTCCCCCAAATCATGGAACAGCTCAGTCAGAATGTTAACAATATCGGAGTCATATTCTAGGTATGTGTCTTCTACTATACCTAACTGTTTCAGTTGTTCTCCGAGAGCTCTTTTGCCGATAACAAATTGGGCAGCATTTGTTCTGTCTAGACAGTCAATACAGTTGCTCCTGCAAATTCCTTGTTGAATATTCGTTGTTTGGAAATTTCTCCCATTATGAAAGATGCCCGTCTCCAAAATGGTTTTTAGTGCGTAACTCTCTAAAAATTCTATAACTTTTTGGCCATCTTGTTTCGATGCTCTGCTCATATCCCACGACGTGTAATCTATTTTCCTCGTCTCTGGTAAATGCATGTTAAGGTACGAAATACACTCCTCAAATTCCACCAGCAACTTAGTCTCTCTTGGGTTTTTTTCCTTTGTTTTGATTAGATTAAGTACTTGGATTGTGCCTCCACCATAGCGTTGAAATAGTTTATCGAAATGAAGGGCCGCAGGACTGAAATATGGGTCAAGCACATTGATTTCGATAGGTGGTTTGGCTGTTAAATTCGAAGCCTCTTGGGTCCAGTACAGCGGTATGGATCCCCTGTGCTGAACAAAAGATGTATAACAATCAGAATCGAAAAATCCGTTCCCAGGTTCATGAAAAGATGTCAGGATCATATCCGAAACAATTTGTTCTGTTTCTACCTCGTTTGCTACAAATCCCTTTGTATTGACGCCTCTCTTTAAGAACCTCGCGCCAGCAAAATGATGAGACCTTCTGGCGATCAGCGTTATATGTATACTTTTCCCGTAAATGGAAACGTTTACTTGGTCTATGAAACCATGTATGATGCATTGGAACCAGTCATGCACAGCATCAAAGCAATTGAATATGGGACTCAGAAGGTTGTTATTCCACATGAACATTTCGTTGTAACTTGATATACCTGAAGGGATAGAAATATCTGACCGGTCAACGGCCCTTAATTTCTCTCTCAACATGTTTGTTTGTAAGGTATTTGTGATATCATAGGTGTAACTGAAATAGAAAGTTTTGGTGAGATCCAAGCTTGAAAAGGATGAAATTAGTTTGGCCTCGTTTGAATACTTGTCTGGTTTCTTGTAGTTGTTTGAGATGGGAATCAACTCTGTAGCGTCGATATGAAACACGGAATGACCTCCGATGACAGCCACCTGACTGCACTCTGTTACTACAACAAGGTAGTAACACGAAGTAAATCTTATAAACCCCAAGAGACCGTACCCAGTAACTTTCTTACTGAGTCCGGAATCACTCGCATTCTCCAACTGAGCCAGAACATCCATAATCTCACTCCTGGTGAAGAAAATGTTGTCTTCCAGCACGGTCAATTCATCCTCTGGGACAGAGAGATCAATCTCCAGTATTCTGAACATTGATTCCCGTTTATTCGAGCCCACTATGTACATTCTCTCTTGAGTTTCATAGATGGTATATTTGGTCAGTGTAAACTTGGTGGTTTTGCGCTGCTTCGTGGAGAAGGCAGACAGTGGCTGTTTACCAAACATGTTGTTCCCTGAAAGAACATCCTCATTGAGACTCCCTGGGGGGTCCATTGCAAGGTGACTGGAGTGTGAGCAACATGTCAAAGAGTGTCCCACACAGATCATAACGATTCCAGTCCAAAGATAGTAATAAAAATATGTTATTAAAAACAATATGTATTTAAACGTATGTGAGAGTGTATGTGTATATACCACATCACGGAGAAGTCCTGCCGTCGGCCTTCTCATAAAACCCAGGATAGTAGCAGAATGAATGCACCGAACAAAGATGTTGCTTGCAAGTGGAACGAGTTCGCACCTCTATTGTTGTCTATTGTACTTTGCAGATTCGTCTTTACGACTCCAATTCTACCACTGATGGAGCCCAACCCGATGGAACCTGAGGCAAATGTGGCGACAGAGGTGTACTGAGAGCTGAATCTCTGGATGAAAGTTGTCGATGGGGTCATCACTGCACCGTCTCGCGTGATTGTGACGTAGATGATGATAGGAGAGTGGCTTGTAGTGTAAGTCGTGGTACCTTCTGTTATGGTGATGTAACTTTGCCAAGAGAGGGTTGTGACCGGAGTGGAGACCAATGGCGTGTACGATGTAGTAGGGTCTGGTCTATGTTTAGGGTTTGCCAAAGGTTTGTCCTCTGTAATCGTATTTGTCTGGGTCGCAGGCAACGCTGTGGTGTAAATAGTCAGGCCACCGTTGGGTAGTGTGGACGTGATAACTTTAGTGACCAACCCTGTTGTGGGCTTCCCCGTGGTTGCGCTAGTGGTGGGGACGACACCTGGCGTAGTCGTCCCAGTAACAGTCACGACAGCACCTGCTGGGTTTGTGGAAAGCATCGTAGCTAGGATTGGGCTGTACACTTTAGTGACCGTTTGCAACGAACCGTCTGCAGCTGTTTGTACCACTGCCGTAGTCACAGCGGGCAAAGTTTTCAGCGTAGCGGGGGTAGTTGCCGCCACTGCCGTAGCGGCAGTACCAGGTAAACCTGGCGTCGTCGTTGCTGTAACCGTGACGACTGCACCTGCTGGATTTGTCGACAACATCGCCGTGACTATAGGTGTGTACAATTTGGTGACCGTCTGTAAACTCCCATCCGCTGCGGTCTGGACTATCACGGAGGTGATAGGATTCAGCGGTGTTGCAGCTGCCGGAACTGCTGCTGCTGCTGCTGCTACAGGCGTCGTGGTAGTACCAGTCGTTGTATCCGTGGCCGTATCAGCAGCTGGCACACCTGCAGCGGCAGCAGCCACCGCAGGATCATACACAGAAGTGATCGTGCTGGGCACACCGGCCACATCCGTGGTCACGATCACCCGTGTAGTCACTGCACCGAGCACTGCGGGGCTCAGCAGCAGCAGGCTAGATATGAAGCGCATCACCGTAGCCATACTGTATCAAGTGTGATCCTAGAGGAGTATATTCAAAGAGCAATTGCCAACCTGTGCCAGCAAACTGGAACAAATCAAATATATGACGGGGGGGTGGAACCACTCACTTTTTGTACCAACTGAGGCAGAAATGGAATAGAAAACAAATAAAGGACTCTTCAGAAGCTGCACAGACGATATAGCAAACGTGCTGGGGCGGTACCAAGTCTGTATGAAGTGTCTGTTGTCCGCTATCCACTGGTCAAACCCTCCACAACTGGTCAAACTTTGCAACTTTCTGCCTCGAAACCGCTGCTTCTCGAGGAATAGAGCAAAGAGAGAAAAAAGAAACGGAAAAACGTGAAAATCCGGGTAAATGTCCAAAAACGCGACGCGAAACAAGACATTTTCCATTTTGGGTAACCAGTTTCCTGTTTTGTAAACATGTTTCCATATTAGGAAGTATGTTCCCAAAGGGGAAATGTGTTGACATGTCCCAAAGCGGCAAGTTACCGGATACCGTATGCAGTTACCGTAATAGGAAATACATGTTCCAAAAGGGGAAATCGTCCCCAGGTATATATACTGATAAAGGTCCCCAGGGCAAACAGATCCAAACTGGTCCCCTCCCCGCTCTCCTCGGTTCTGGTCATCGGATGGGAAACCTGCAACTGGGACGGTACCTGGGTAGAAGACGGTGATCCAGGTTTGTGTGTGTGTGTGTGTGTGTGTGTGTGCGTGTGTGTGATTCTTTACCGGTTTCAAATACCTCGAGAGAGCTTACATCTGTTCCTTTTATTATTATAATAAGGCATGTCTGAACAGCGCAAGCCTGAATTGGGCCACTCGCACAGTCATGCTGGGGTCTCTTCCAATGGGAACGCCGCTTCTGAGCATGGCCGTCGTGTGTTTAGCGTGGACGACGATCCGGACGAGGTCCAGAAAGATATCAGGTACCTCGAAGGTCTGCAGGACGGGTTGCGGATCGCTTTGAAGGATAAGAAGTCGCTGTTGCATCTTCAACCGACGAGGTCAGCGCCACCAGTGAACCAGGACGGGCAAAGGCAGCAGTCTTCCCCCACTTCACAGGGCCAGACATCATCGCCCGCGGACCCGCAGGGACCATCGGGTCCACCGGGGTCTATCGTTGAAACGTTGGACTCCCAGAAAACTGTACGCCAAAAGGATGCGGCCAATGCAAACTCCAAGAGACCGTGCAGGCCGAAGTTGAACGTCCATAGAAGCTTGTCGAAACTCGCAGGTTTGACCACACCGGATTCGGGACTCGGGTTCGATTTCGCAAACACGGGAGCCAAGAATGGTGGGACGCATGCTGGAGGGTCTAGTTTGGACCACTACGTCCTGCACCAGTCTCTAGATAGTCCGCACCACGATGCCACTATCGAGGAATTGGTCTCGCCGCATGACTCGGACCTCGAGGACGCTGAAGACAGAGTCTCCTCCACTTCGTCCCTCGAGTCTTACACCTTGCGGGAAAGACAGGATGCCATCAACAAGACCCACCCGTTCGGTATCAGGATTTGGAAACCGGCACTGTACAAGAAGATGAGATCCGTGCAGAGGGCAGCTGCGGAAGACATCCATGAGACCAATTTCAAGCAGATTGACTGGTCAGTGCATTTAACAAACTGGATATGGTCCCTGACATCGGGACTTTTCCTGTGCTCGCTGTTTACCATTGCTGGGGTACTCGTTTGTACGCTCGGTCTTTTCACTAATTCCGCAAGAGACTACTCAAAGGTGTTCTTCAAACTCGCACGGTACCTCTTATGGCCCTTCGGGAAAGTGGTTTACATGAACCCGGACGAAAATTACTTGCAAGAGGATAGAGATGAAGGTATTAGCGTCCAGCAGTTCTATAAATGGGTTACTTCGTACAGCAACAAACTGTTTTTCCATCAATCGCAAACCATTGCATCTCACTCAGATAATCCACACGCATCATACGGCTCTATTCAAAATTTTATGACAAGCCAGAGACCATCGCTGGGGGACAATGAGCGTCTGACGGTAGAACAACGTGAGGCATTAAATACCAGCCAAAGAAGATACTTCGGTAGAGGTAAGTGGACCATTGGGAGAATCTACTTCTACGTTCTCTTCCACCTTATTTTGGAACCTGTGATCCTAGTGCTGTCCCTTCTGTTATGGCTTGTGGTATTCACGATTCCAATGAGTAACATTCTGTGGAATTTGCTGTACCACTTGAGGAAACATCCACTGGCACTTGGTTTCAAAAACATCTCAAATACGAACAGGAACGATACTGCTGTGAGAATAGACGAGAGTAAGAACATTTTACTGTGCACATTCCGTTGCGCAGGGTGGCATTACTACAAGTTTACCGTAGACGGAACAAACGTCATAGTGGTGAACTTGATATCTTTGGTCTTCTTTACAATATGTGACTTTTACCTGATGAAAAAATATCTTGGTTGGTCGTCATGGCTGAGTAACGAATCGACGATATTCACCCTCTGTTTAATCTCTATCATTCCACTGGCCTTCTACATTGGTCAAGCTGTGGCATCCATCTCAGCACAGACCTCAATGGGTGTAGGTGCTGTCATAAACGCATTCTTCTCGACAATTGTAGAAATTTACCTATACTGTGTGGCGCTAAACCAAAGAAAAGGTCTGCTCGTCGAAGGTTCCATGATTGGGTCTGTGCTGGGTGCAGTATTACTACTTCCGGGTCTCTCCATGTGTGGAGGCGCCTTGAATAGAAAGACACAACGGTACAACCCAGCGAGTGCAGGTGTATCATCTGCGTTGTTGATCTTTTCCATGATTGTCATGTTTGTCCCAACTATTCTATATGAGATATACGGTGGCTACACGGTTAAATGCAGAGACGAGGAGAACGTATTGGGACTGTCCGTTAGCAGCGTCGCTAAAGCGATCACGTACGAGCACTGTTATTTCACTAGGCCGGCTTTGAAATACAATAAACTATTTACTCACATCATCCAGCCAATGTCTGTTTCGTGTGCAGTTGTCCTCTTCTTGGCATATGCTATTGGTTTGTGGTTTACTTTGAGAACCCATGCCAAGATGATCTGGGAATTGCCAATTGGCGACGCCTCAAAGGACGCCAATGACAATCAACAGGAAGGAATTCAACAACCCGCCGGGGAAGAGGAAAACAGTAGCGGTCACGATGCGCCTAATTGGTCGAGATCCAAATCGACATGGATTTTACTCGTGGCAACACTACTGTATGCCATTATAGCAGAAATTTTGGTTGCCTGTGTGGACTCCGTGTTAGAGGATTTCCCCTCTTTAAATCCCAAATTCCTCGGGTTGACAATTTTTGCGCTAGTCCCCAACACTACAGAGTTCTTGAACGCCATCTCGTTTGCCATTCATGGGAATGTTGCCCTCTCGATGGAAATTGGGTCTGCTTATGCGTTACAGGTCTGCCTCCTACAGATCCCGGCATTAGTACTGTACTCAATCTTGTACACCTGGAACAAAGAACCTTCTAGTATCAGTATCAGAGAGCAGATGTTTCCTATGGTGTTCCCCACGTGGGATCTGGTTGGAACTATTGCAAGCATTTTCATGTTCACTTACCTATACGCTGAGGGGAAGTCTAATTATTTCAAGGGCTCCATGTTGATCCTCATGTACATCATCATTATCTTTGGGTTCTATTCTCAGGGCGTGATTAAGGATATAATATGAAGCATCACGTCACAAAAACAATATTTAAACATACTAATCTGTATACCTATACATTCTATGATAGGATTAGTTTTCGAATAAATACATGCATTATTTAAAGATGTAAGAGTTTTGGTCGTTAATGCTTAACGTTGATATTTTTTATTTCTCAATCAATACTAAAACTGGCTTAGTGTAAAGACATCTAGACTCATCGGTACAAAAAGCCGGGCACATTAACGTAAAGAGGCATCGAAGCATCCCAATGTGGCTCAAATACGCTCGAATGATATTTGGAGGGCTGTTAGCTCTTTCCACCGTCTCCATGAGTGCACTCTACCTCTTCCAGAATCGATTGGTGTATCCATCATGGGCACAAGACGCACGGAAGCACGTCGATACACCGGATATCAGGAACATACCATATGACAGGGTGCGGCTGATTACGAAGGATGGTGTTAAGATTGACGCTTTTGATGTCAAGAACCCGAATTCCAAGACAACTATTGTCATTCTGTGTCCCAATGCGGGGAATATAGGGTATTTCATTCCGATTATCGAGCTCTTCTATCGTCAGTTTGGCCTGAGCGTATTCATCTACTCTTATAGAGGTTACGGGCTCTCTGAGGGATCACCATCAGAAGCCGGGTTGAAAATGGATGCAGATCGTGCAATCTCTTACTTGGCTACCAACGACTTCCACAAGAAAAGAAAGCTCGTATTGTACGGTCGCTCTCTCGGTGGTGCGAATGCCATCTACATTGCATCAAAGTACCCATCGTTGATCGACGGTGTGATTTTGGAGAATACGTTTCTGAGTATCACAAAAGTGATCCCATACATGTTCCCTATCTTGTCTAAATTTGCATTTATGTGTCACGAACTTTGGAAATCAGAGGACGTTATTTCTCAGTGTAGCCCCAGCGCACCCTTCCTGTTTTTAAGTGGGTTACGGGATGAAATTGTCCCGCCATCCCACATGAAGAAGCTATTCGAACTGTGTACGTCGTCCGCAAAGCGTATATTCGAATTCCCAACTGGCCACCATAACGATACTATTTTGCAAGACGGCTATTGGGAAATTATCAGAGATTTTTTGGATCAGTACAACTTCATATGAAAATTGATGTATGCTAAACAAGATCCCCGCTGGGTTGTTGAGAACCAATAAGTATAAAACTGAATATGTGAATCAATTACTTGCGGAACAACTGTCATAGATTTTTTATATTGGAATTTTATGTTTGGAGGATTCTAATGGATGCAAACTGTGTCTGTTTCTCAAAGTTGGAAATTTATGCTAGATATAGAAATCTGGGAATGACCAACCCTTGTGAATATTGAAATGCTAGATGATCGTAGGCAACAGACTGAATAAAAACAAACTATGTAAAGTAAAAGTGTCACATAAGAACGATATGTCTTTTGTTAACGTTGTATTGATCGTTCTCGAGATAATAAAAACAAGTCCTACTAAAATATCAAATTGAAATTGATTGATTGTCTGAAGAGAATGAATAGCAAACTCTACAGCTACGATGAATATCATACAACCACTTCGTGCCTTGTAACATTTAGACGATATGTTAAATACCAGTATTTGCATGATTGATAATCAATGATGGGTGAAAATCACACTTTATTAATGGAGAAGTGCCATTGTCCTTCCGGTCAGTTTCCTGTTTTTCCCCATTTCCTTGTTTGTTTGTGTATAGGTAGATTTTGTTAGTTTCTTTTATGGGTATCTACCAAATCGGATACGTCTAGAGCGAAAAGTGTCGGTTTTATGATTTTAGAGTAGCACGGTGCGATGTGCGCACACATATTGGCGTCTCGTACACACAGTGCACACTGATACATACCCTTTTAAATAATCAGTCCTGTTGTTAGAATGGTACGCTGACCCTACCTAATACAAACAAAGTTTGCCAAAGTTGATGTCTTAACATCTCAATGTAGAAGAAGCCCATTGAGGCCAAAGAGTGTCTCTAATTTTGAATCAAGTTGGCGGCTGTGGTGTACACATAGAATGTATACCATTGTGCGTAAGTATCGTAGAGTTCTACTGATAATATTTATGATTTCTTGGGAATGTCCCCCAAAGACACCACTGCATACATTCGCTGCTGATTTGTTTGTAGAATTCATCCCAGTCTTGTTTCTTTGGGTCATAGTCGTACTCCACGTAGAATATGTATTGCCATTTCCTGGGATTCGCTGAGCTATTGTACGGTCTCGAATGGATAGAGCACATGTTTACAGCATGTTTCTTCAAAACAGTCAACACGTCTACCAATGACCCGGGGTCGTCCTGCTCAATAGTGAAGGTGATAAGACTGACGTACATGGTCCCGTCGTTGCACACAAGGGTACTGGTTTGGTGATGCCTTCTCAGCACCAAAAATCTCGTGGTATTCCCAAGTTTGTCGTTGATCGAATGGTCCACGATATTCAAGTCGTATAATGTGGCAGCCGTCTCGCTGGCTATAGCGAGAAATAGTGTCTCGGTGTCCTTACACCCTGCCTGCTCCTCCCTTGCTTTCAACGCAGCATCTGAGGTAGAGGTACAGTCTGCAGTTTCAAACTTGACATTGGGGTGCTTCTTCCTCAACTTACTCAAGTACTCAGATACTTGGCCCCATACCTGTGGGTGCGAGAATATTCTAACCCTTTTGAATTGGTCCAGGCTATCGGTTCCCTGCAAATCAACACTGCTTAGCAAGCAGTGCGTGATTGAGACGTACTGTTCACCGATTATCTCCAATTGGGGCACTTTTTGATTGCCCTGGACAGTTGTGTTCTTGTCCAGCATTCTGTCTCGAAGCAGGTCATAAGAGAAGACAACTTGACCGTTTGTCGAGTTTTCCAACGGCACCACGGAATAGTCTACGTCATTGTTTCTCTCCAATTCGTCAAAGCACTGCGGGATCGAGCTGGCGGGGGTGTACTTCACGTCGTTTCGGGACGAAAACTGCTGTAACGCTGCCTGGTGTGAATACGTCCCGGGAGGCCCCAGAAACATCACATTGGTAGTTGTCATGCTGGGGGGGAGCTATCTTGCACTCGGATCAGCAGCGTCCCTTGACGGGCCAGCACTGAACAGTGCGTTCTTCGAGACCTGATTTGATAATCTTTTCCAAGTTGTACGTCATAGTCATCTATACACATATTTACAAGGTGGGTGGAGGAGGTTATACTAGTGCCACTGGTCCCTTCAGGTGTCCAGAGATTGGGACAGTTCGATCAGCAGGTCGACGTCAAATTCGCTGGACCCCTGTGTGAAATCTTGGAGCAGTTTCAGCCTTTTGCGGGCAATATCAGTGTCCGTCCCCAGCGCGCCATAAAATCGTTGGACGTTGAGCAAGAGCAGGTGCGCATCCTGGAGCGAGACGTTGCAGTCGCTCTCGACTGTCCCGTTCATCAGCACGACTTGGTGTGTATCTTCTAGTTCTCTATGGAACTCCAAGACTGTATGCGGCCTTGCAAACTGCGTGTGAAGTTTATATTCTGCCAAGGATGTGATCATGCAATGGACCGTGTGCTTGTCCGCAACGTTCCACTGCACATAATGCAGCTCTACAGCGGGTTTCTCGCTTGTGGGTTGGTCGTGGGGTGTTGTCCTAGGGAGGGGCAGCACAAAAGCTGGGTTTCCCCTGACCACCGTCATCATCTGGTCGAATACACGACGGGGTATCACAGCACACAGCGTGTTCTCTTTGGTCGCCCACCTGCCCTTCCATATGAATTCTACTTGTTCCGCACTTAGACCAAACACTTTGTCCAGTTTCATGTACGATGCCAAGGTCTTGAAAGGTGGAGTCTTCTTCAGAGCGTCTTGTACCTTCGTCTTGGCCGGTCTATCAGGGTTGAATTTGGTGACTTTCGGGGAGCTCCGGCTGCTCTGCCAGTTCTCCAGTTCCCTTAACGGGTCGATCTTGTTCAATTCGCGCTTCTTGCTTTCGATCTCGTCCCGCAGGTGGTCCTTCAATTCCTCGACGCTGTTGAATCCTCTCCTCTTTGCCTCTTGCAGCAGTTTCGCCGAGTACTGCGACTGCGACTGCGACGACTGGCAGCGTACGGAAGTTGTACATTTTGAGACTGGCCACCTGCTGGCACCAATCCTCCGCACCGTCAACATCCTCCTCATCATGATGGCACCCTAATCCTGCTGTTAGACGTTCTTTCCAATTCACTCGTCGCATCTCATCGGTCCTCAATATTCGATATTCTTCGATATATGGCAAATCTGACGTTACTACCACAGCGAGTGTCTGCCAGAAGCCTCGACAGCGCTCGGATGAGTTCAATTTAGCTGCTAGTAGAAACCCCGTTGCCAGTGTGAGGATGGACGAGAACGAGCACGACGAGAGGCCGACGAAGCAAGTTTTGCGGAGGAGCAGAGAGTCCCTAGACCTTCTGTTGACTCTGTTGGACACGCACAAGCCGCATTTGAAACCGTATTCGTGCCGGCTGAGCAGCTGGTACGCACTGCTGATGGACTACAATTCTGCCGCGGGGACGACGCTGCGGCAGCCGCGGACTCTGCGGACGCGGTTCGAGCGGATCATGGGTCTGTTCCGGACGGACCGGGCGCTTGTGAACTGTTCGGACCCAGGACTGCTCGCGCGGCTCGTAGAGGAGTACAACAAGCCGTACCGTCTGATGCGCAAGAGTTCACCAATGGAACCTGGCGCCGCTGATGGGACGTCTAAGTCTAAGTACAGGATTGTCAAGCAGCGACCACTACACCAGAACAACAATGCGGTGAGTGTGCCGCAGATCAAAGTATACTCCTCACGAGAGGACTTTACGAACGATACGCCGTCTTCGTCGTCGATATCGCCGCACATTAAACCGCTGGACACGATACAGTTGGGGATGCCCAACGGTACGCATGCGTCTCCAGGCAGGGCAGACCAGGACCGGGGACAGGGATCTGAACCTGGCCCTGACCCTGGCTCTGGCTCTCGTCCCAACCCTGTCAGGCGACCCCAGTCCCCGACACACCCAATCAACCAAGAGGCGTTCATGTACATGCGGGCAGAGAACACACTTGCCGACGATGACGATGATCAGCACGACCCGGAAGGCGAAGATGAAGGTGCCGACGGCGACGACGACGACGACGAGCCAATTGCAATTGACATCATGGGCACGATGAACGAGACGTACATGGGTCTCGAGGACGTGCGGTCGCAGTTTCTGAACCTGCGCGCCTGCCTGCGGCAGCAAACGAACGCCGTGCAGCATATCCGCGACGACGTGCGCGACCTCGAGCAGAACTCCGTCGAGGGCCGCACCTCGATGGTCGAGGACATCGAGCTGACGCGCGTCTCCCTCGTGGACGAGATCCAGTCCGTCCGGTCCGCCGTCGCCGATCTGCGCGCCCAATTCGAGCAGCACCGCGCCGCAACGCGCACCGCAGAGGCGGCAACACTCAAGCGACTCGACCAGATACACGGCCTGCTCCTGGAGCAGCAGGGGACCGCTCCATCAGGGTCCTCATCGCGGCGCCCATCACCTGGTCATCGCGCGGCGGACCCAAATTAGGGCTTCCGCGGCCGTTTTGCCCAAGCCCTAACTCGACCTCCTATTTCTCGGCGTCTCCGGAGTATATAAGGAAGGGACTCGCTGGGGATGGGTTGGACCCTGTGGTTGCTGTTGGTGCTGGTGCTGTCGTTGGTGGTCCAGGGTGCCAGGTATGAGCAAGCGAGAGGCGCAGATACAGTGGGTGACCGTTGCGTTGAACGAGGCGGCGATTGACTCGCCGTCCTTCCGGGCGTACGTGAACCACTACCACACGAAAGTGGCACGGCTGGAGGACTGGGTGCAGAGTTATGGCCAGACGGTCAATTCGAAGTACGTGGAGACCGAGAAGGAGTTCCGGGCGATCAAGCGCGGGCTTCTGGGGAGTCTGCTGCCCCCACCGGACCTGCTGGGCGGCGGGTTGACCGCGAACCAGACGTACGCGCCGCTTATCGTGCATCGGTTCAACGGCGACTACGAGGCCTTTATCAAGAAAGTGTCCAACGTTATGTTCATGAAGGACGGGACGTACTCTGGTTTCATCCAGGAGCTGATGCGCGACGGGGTGGACCCCTACGAGGTGAAACGCAAGAATTTTGAATACTTCCAGAGCAAGTTTGACGCGGCACTGAGCCAGTCGCAGAGTCTCGAGCGCAATGGGGAGAACTCGTCTCCACGGTTCCTGCGCGACGAGTCCTCCGGCCTCTTCGATACGTGGAAACACTACTTGGACGCGTCGCTTCGTATTGTCGGGGCAATTGCGGAAATACAGTTGCACCTGGACCGGTTTCTCGTGCAAGTGACAAGCCAGATCAACGCGCAGAACAATTTCTCCCTGTCGAGCGCGGAGAAAGAGATCAACCTTGTTCCAGAGCTCGACGATTACGTTAGCGACTACACTTCATGGATCAATATCACCTCAAAGACCGCAGGGCCAATGCAGGACGGGCTGAAACAGTCCCAGAGGTACATATACCACCAAGCTATGAGGGAGTTCGAACCATCGCAGGATCTCGCTGAATTTAACCTCGACAAGATGAACTTCGCTGGGTCGTCGACGGACTGCTTTGCACACGTCCGCCAGAAGAAGGCCGGATGGTTGTACATGAAATCGTTCGTCGGGTCCGACAACAAAGAGGTGTGGGTCCGGCGGTGGTGCTTCGTGGACGACCTCATCTTCGGGATGTTCCTGTTGTCGCCAGCGAAGACCTCCGTCGAGGAGACGGACAAGTTCGGGATGGGCCTGATCCGTGCAAAGTACCTACCTGAAGTGCCCCAGCGGTTTGCCTTCCAATTGACGATAAAGGGCGCTGGAGCTGACAAGAAGAGCGACCTCGAACTCGTGTTCCAAGCGGAGAACGTCGAGTCCCTGAAGTCATGGATCCAGACTTTCCAAAAGGCCAAGTCAAAGTACCTGACCCTATTGGACGACAACAAAGTGGACGTCAGCTATGCGGCAAAGAGATACCCTCCAAGATTCTTAGAGTTTGCCTCGTCTCTAACGACAGTGAACGACCAGTTGCTCACAACTTACGATTCGAAGGCGACAATCTCTTTGATCGAGAAAGTCAAGAAGGATTTCAAAACGGACAGCATTGAATCCTTGATCGAACAAAAAAGTTTTGGGTTCTTGCTTGCGGCCACGCCACTTTCTACCAAACTGACCCCACTGGCACTGTTGTCCGGTGTCCAAAGAAACAAGTACGAGTTCTACGACGCAGTACAGGCAAACATCTGGGGGGTGAACACCATCAATCAAAATGGTGGGGTTTCGATCAAGATTGGAGAGAGTAACACGAGACTGAAGGTTGCAGACGCGTACCCTTCCAACTACCCAGACTCCCTGAAGGCGCTGAACATACAGTTCAAAACAATCTTTGAAAGTATCAATTACGAGTACGCAGAGGGTATTTTGCAGTCCATTGACGAACTGCTCCTGTTCAGGTTTAGCGCAATCTGGGCGGCCAACAGGACCCAGAGAATAGCAGCGATGTTCTACGTCACGGAAAAGTACATCTACGTGTACATGAGTTACCTAGGATTTTCGCATCTGTCAAGAAGACCGATTGATTCCTACAGCTCTGTTGAGTACGATGCCGGTGTGAGAAACGTCATTAAATTGCACACTTTGGACGGGTTGCACTTGAAATTCCATGTCTTCTTTGCCAACTACAAAATGGTCGCTTCAAAACTACAGTACCTGATTGAAGCACGTCAAAGTAAGACGAAGAAGACTACAGAGGAGATCGTGACGAAATTCCAAGAAATTGCAGACGTCTATAAGGAACAAGAGGAGAGCGATAAAAAGGCATTCTCCAATAAGGAAAGTGAAATTGCGAATACATTGGGGAAAACTTTCTGGAATATTAACACAAGTTCCAAGAAATTGATGGATAGGTGCAAGAACATTCGGAAAAATTACACGAGGACTTACATCAAATGCTACCCAATCTCTAGTAAAGGTCTGATGCACATTCTGTTCGGTGATCAATCCAAGGTATTCCCAGATAGTTTGTTTTTCGCTGACAGAAACAGCAACTATAACACCAATTGGTACTGGAAGAAAGTGGAAATCAGCAAAGGTACTTACCAACTAGTGAGGTCGATCCAATTCAATCTGAATAGAACAGACAACTTCCTTTCCGATAACGCTCAAGAATTGTCGACTAACCAGAGAATCATAAGGATGATCGAGAACAGGTACTACGAGGTGGATCAAGATCCCCTGGTGATGAAAATCCCTTTCTGCCACCCGCTGAAGATAGCAGTCAAGTACGTGATCACTGAACCGGCGGACCCGGAGAACAGTGCGAACAGCAAGCTACATCTTTCCTCAAATGAATCCGTCTTTCACACGAACTACAAGATAGAGTATTTGGAGACGAAAACTCCGACGTTTGTTGAAACTGTGGTAAAGAACTTTATTGAACGGTTGACGTACATGGAATTCAATATGATCTGGCGTGCTGTTCATTACTATCTGGAGAGAATTGGTACCCATAGCAAAACTGTGAAGGCCATGAAATTAGGTGGCTTGATAGGTGTAATCTCGGACACGAAAGATACGGAGAAAGAACCAACTGAGAAAGATGAGGATGATGAAAACACTGGTGAACCCTTAGAGGAATGGAATAGTGAGACGAGGGAATCTGATACAAACTCAGAGAAAATGGCCGCAGAGATTTCCAAGGACATGGAGGCTAATATGAATCAACAGGCGACTTACGATGTTACGTACTCCGTGTCGCTTCTGCTCAAAGTCCTTGCCAAGCTGATTGTTAGCCGTATCGTCCGCACTTTCTTCATTGTCTTGAGGCTGCTTATTGTTGGCCTGAGCTTTGTTGGTACCGCGTTGTCGCACATCAATAAGACATTATTGCTGGGCCTCCTCGTTTCTATTATTTTCAATTTGTTCTTGTCCGGTAGGTCGACAATGAACTACTGGTCCGTGAAAAAGGCGAATAGTATCTTTAACGATTTTGTCGCTGGTAACCAGAAGGGCACGATGGAACGTGCACTTTACATTAAAGACATGGATCTTTTAACCGATTATTTGTCAAACTCGGACAGTAACGCTGCCTTCAAGAAGTTCAACGAGGAACTAAGTAGCAGTCGCGGGAACCAATACGGGGAATCCAGGAGACAAGTTGCTGTTAGAAGAAACGAGCTGCTGGTTGAACTGCGCATCTTGCAGAACATGGAAAAGGAGATCCTTCATGGTGACTACCGGAAGTTTTTGATCCAAGAGATCGAGAAGTGTCGCAAAGTCCACGCTGAATACCCTAAAGTGTGGGTTGAGGACGCCGTGCTGAAGAAGTACTGTGACAGTTGTAATGAAGAACTTCAGAACTTGAGTTCTAAGTTGTTGTAGGTAATATGAAAGAATAGATAAGACTTATTATTTATATATTCTGATTGTATTTTTTAGTGTGTTTTTTTGTTGTTTCTAATACATTATTTACATAAACTCTAGACAACCGACAAAGAGCCAGCTGTCTATCTCGTCATTGTCCTCATGGTATTTGACGATTACATTATCCTTGAAGGCCGTTTGCTTCCAATGTTGCATCTCGTAGTTCGAGTACACCCCGTGGACTTTGGATGGCGAGTGACTCCATTTGAAATCCCAGATCTTTTGGGCGTAGTTGTCCACGGGGTCCTTACCATCTATCGATTCCTCCTTGATCATATCATGGACCTTCGCCCGATCCCAACTGTAAATGTCCTCCATACCCTTCTGTTCCAACAGTGAAATCAAATCAGTGAGCAGGTCGATGGCATTGTCTATGCCTTGTCGGATTAACTCCGGAGACTGCGATTTCTTGGCCGTTTGTCGCAGTTTGGAGTACCGTGCAAGTGTGTACGTAATGGTCTCATTTTTATCAACGCAGTATAGTAGCCGTACCAGCGCCTCCTCTGTCATGAGCTTCCTACGGGCGCGCTGTTGAGTCCTTTGCTTCTCCCTTAGAAGAGACTGTCGAGACCTCTGTGCCTCAGCAACTGCCTCCACATCTTCCACCTCGCCAATCCACGCGTCCTGTTCCTCCGCTTCGTCATCACTCGCCTGCGGTATGTAGTTCCCATCTTTATCAAAGACACCGTGCTCCAAGTCCTCGGCCAAATTGAACGGTTCCAGATGGCCGTCCGTCGCAGCAGCCATCGACTCCTCCTCTGCATCGTCCAAATTCTCCCTCTTGAATTCCTCCATATCCATCAGCTGCGCAGTGTTCTCGTCGTCACTATCGCTCTGCGAGTCACTTCCAGAGTCATCAAGCACTGACTCGCCCTCACCGGCCCGTTTCCGCCGCTTCAAATCGCTTACGCCATCGACACCATCAGAACTACTGCTTCTCCGTTTACCCTTAGCCAGCAGATCGCCCATTGGCAAGCTCCACAGACAACCATCCAATTCGTGCCAATTGGCAATTGACCTTCATCTCAAATTTTCCAGCACTCGACGACGTCAAAAAAGAGAAAAGTGTCACAAATTAAACCAGAAACTGATCCGGAAATTCACTTCGGTCTCCCGTACGAGTACATCAGGATGCCGTCCCTATCGCGGACCTCTATGGGCACGTTAACGTTGAGGACTGGGCGGAAGAGCAACTCCCATTCGTACCGCGTTCTCTGCGTGCAGTCGGCTCTTTTCCGCAGCATCTGGATCTTCACGGACTTGAAGCGGGACAGGGACTTGAAGAAACAGTAGAGGTTTATGTTCGGGATATCTTTGAAGTTCTTGAAGTTCTGGTAGTTGTTGAGAGAGTCCTCCTCGATTTTGTCCACGAGGATATCGACGTTCTCATCTGTGTCTAGTGATGCTAGTTCGTCCTTGAGGCAGCGCTTGACGTCGTCTATCCAGTAGTAGTCTGCTGCCACGCCTGTACGGTTTGCTGCAGCGCGGTAGGCAATCAAAGTTTCTTGATCGAGGGAGTCTGCCCCCAATACCAGCCTTTCCGCGTAGAGTCTCGGCGGTAGTGGGGAGACATTTGTGAATGGGATATTGATGACGTTGATGTTCACGTTCTTGTGAGGTAATCTGTCCCAGAGGCTTTTGTAGTCGTGGTAGAAGTAGTGGAACGGTGGTACTTTGGACATGTTGAAGTACTCGCCCTGTCCACGGGTCAGTTGTGATGGTTTCCTCACGTTTCTGTGGTTCGTGTCCGTCATTGTCCTGGATATGTATTTGAGGTTCAAAGAGAGCACGACCGGTGTCGTTGGTGGTGGGCTTTGCAAGACGTGTTCCAATGGGTTGTCCAGTAATGTCTCTGTGACTGAGTTGCAGTCGTCGTCAATTGTATTTTCAAGGGCCGGGTCCGTCTGTCTGTAGTAATAGTCGTCGGAGACCAGCTGTTTCGCCGTTGTGAAGCAGTCACTGTTGCAGTCCAAAGTGAGTTCCGTCAGCGCGGGGAAGCAGTTGCACAGGAGCAGGTCGTATTTGCTCGTGATCTCCAGAAGACTGACCGTGGTCACCTGTTTGAAGTACGACTGGAAGAGTCGCAGTATGCCGTTCCCCGGTGTGATCTTACACCCTGTGAGTACAAGCCTTGAGAAGGGTGCAAACACCGTATGAATGCCCCTGCTGTCGCGCCTGAGCACGAGGGGCAGGAATTCCATTGGTGTGTCCAGCGATGCAGTGTCTATAGTGACGTTCTCGAGTCGTAGTTCCGTGATTATCCCGAAGCAGCAGAGCAAGTTCGGTCTCAGCAGGAGTGTTTGTGCTGACGCGGTCTGTTGCCTTGCTCCTCTGATCTCCAAAGTCTTGATTCTTTGCAAGGAGTAGAATTTCCGCTGGTACTCGTCGACGAACTGCTGTGAGATCTCAAAAGTTCTGAGGTCGTTGAGGGTCATGGACTGTTGTCCCTTGATGATTTTCTTGAAGAAGTCGCGGGACCCGTCGTTGAACACTGAGTACCACAGTGGGATCTTGAAGTTGACGCTCACGTCCGAGAGGATGACGTGGGTCACGTTGGGCAGGTAGTCTATGATGTCGAGAACGAGCTCTATGTACGTGTAGTACGTGTACTTGCTTGACCCTCCCTTCGACGAGCCGAGGTTGTACGACCCTGCGATGACGTTGCTCGAGTCCTGCTTGTTGTAGAACTTGCTGTACTTGAGCAGCGAATCCTGGCACTGCGGGTCTACAAATTGCACAGATTTCACCAAGAACCGCGCGTTCGTACTCTTGAAGTCAATCTGCCCCTTGCCACTTACTCTACCTTCCCTCCTCTTGTGTAAAGTGTTCGATGTCCTGAACTCGGAGTGTATCAACGAATTGAAGTGCAGGAGGGACACCTTCGAGTGCAACTTCACGTTCTCAAACAGTAAATTGTTGCTAATGACGTCGTACAGCCGTGAGTGCAAGGGGCACAATGCCAGCAAAGTGTTAAGATCCAGCATCCGCAGCACTTTCAACAGTATCCTCTCCGGCAGTCTCACAAGCATCCCATTCTCTTGCATGTGACGAGCATCCTGCCCATCCACTCCCTGGTCTAACTCCAGCGGCTCCCGCTGCGACGCACCGCCCAGCATGAAGTACCGCGACTTCCCAAGCAGTTGGAACCGTCCCATCTCTCTTTACTATCCCTGCAGGGTTTCCACTCTGTGGCGACTTCCAATCTTCTGCAGGCTCCCCGGGGGACACTTGGCAAACCGTGTGTATCGCACCAACGCTAACAACACTGTCGGTTCCGACCTGTCCACGCTCTTATCAGGGCAACGTTCCTCTCTGTATCTGTGTGTGTGTGTGTGTGTTACAACTATATCTGATATCTTACTTAAACCGCAAGACGGCGTGGTCAGTGCGAGTCCGTGTCTGGTCCCCTGCTGCCCCTTGCGTACTTGGACAGTGTCCCCTTGAGCTGTTCCGGGATGTCCTCGAGGACGAGGTCCTCCGTGGTCTGCGCGACGGTCTCTCCACGGGCCCGCATGATGTCCTCTATCGTGACGCTCGAGTCCGCGAAGATCTTGAGGTGGTCCGCGATGAGGTGTCTGTTCTTGCACCCGGGGCACTGGATGAGCACTGTCCCGCCCGTGTACGCCTGCTTCGAGATCGTGTGCGAGGACCGCGTGTCACACTTCTTGCAAGTAAACGCAATCATCAACTGTGGTTTGTCCATGGCCAGTTTCGCCGAGGGTGGCCCTGCGGGTCCCTTCTTGTCAGCGGCAGCCGGCGTGTTACTAGTGTTTGTAGCAGCAGTAGCAGCAGGATTGTCTGGACCGTTCTTGGCGCAGATGAGCGCAGTTCTGAACGCCCTCGATGCAAACACCCTGGGCATCAGCACCCTGGAACCGATTACCCCAGAACGCAGCCCAGAACGCAGAGCAAGTCTCCCCATTGCATTCCTCATCATCGTGACGCTGTAGTAGTCGTGATACCAGCACCAGCGGGCTCTCCAAGACGCAACCATCTCTGTAGTAAGCATCGAGTCTCGAAACTGAAAGATTCAAATGCGACGAGCTGTTGGACGCTGACAACACCAATACCGTCACGGACAGCGACACCAAGGGCTGTCTTCCAGATCAGTGTGCGTGATGGTCGCTGCGGCAGGGAGCAGTGAGGACGAGCTTGCGGAGCGGATCTTGCAGCGGGCGCAATTGGCTCAGTGGAAGAGGCAATTGAAGGTGGGTCTGAACCAGACTCTGGGGGGTCACGGCGCTGGGAACCCGGGCTCCGCACGGAAACGGTCCAGTGGTATCGACCAGGCTGACTTTACTGCAAGGGACAGTCTTCAGGGGGGGGTCGAGGTGGAGACGCAGACGCAGACGCAGACGCAGACGGCAACTGCTGCTTCTGAAGCAGATCCGGAGAGCAGGGAGGATGGGTCGCCCTGGAAGAAGCACCAGGCGGATAGAACGCCGCTCAAGCAGCGGCAGGGCAGTACTGGGACCACCATGCTGGCGGAGGCGGATAGGCAGCGGACCTCTGGATCGACGCCCGTACGGCCCTACGTCAAGTCAAGAATCACACCAACCAAACTGAAGGCCAAGCTCGAGACGGGGACACCAGAGAAGGCCCCCGTGGGACACACTGCTGACCAGAAATTCACAACCCCGAAGAGCACAGCACAGGTGCCAATCAGGAACCACAGCGTTTACAACGACACGGGGGAACCCCTGGACGTGAACAGCACCAACAACAGCGCAGGTGCAGACTTGCTCATCTACCTTGCAACAAGCCCGTACTCCTCCGCGACCCGCCAGCAACAGCAGCAGCAACAGCACCCGTCCTCTAGAGGCACAGCGAGGATCCCTACAACGCCGTCCTCGTCGATATACGGTACGCACCACCATACTGACGCGAACGATGCGATAAGGTTGTCGAACTTGAAGCACTCAATGTCTTCGCCGCAGTCCACGTTCAAAGTGCCGCACACGGTGGGTTCCAGCGGGCTCGTGTACCCTCCCTCGTCATCGTCGTCTGCAGACGTCCACGGGTTTAACAGCGACCTCATGGAATCCCCCTCGCTGTACTCTATGAGCCAGCAGCATCTCACGCCGCGGAAAAGGACGGGCCCACCGAGGAGCGCCACGGAACTGCCCCCCATCCCAACAACACCGTCAAGAGAACTAACAGCTCCGTCTTCTGCCTCGCACAACCTCCTCAAGACTCCGAACTTCAACATGGGCGACTACATACACAACATATTCAGTCCCTCGCCGAGAATCACGGGTGGTGGCGGCGGCGGCACACCGGCCATCAGACGCGGCAGCATCAACAGCATCGCATCTATCTCTCTCATGAACACGACAGGAAACTCCGCAATCAATGCGGCGAGTCCGGCGGCACCCACTATCCATGATAATAATGACAATAACTACCACGATAGCAACGTTGCAACCGCATCAGAGATAGACATCAAAGTAAACGATGTTTCTACAGGTAGGGACAAGAGCAAAGACGTGTAGCAAAGTTTGGAAGTGTCCAACATCCAGCCCCATTGCATTCCCTCGACTTTGTATACCACTCTTTATATGTATAGACCTACAACATAGATACAACTTATAAATGGGCGTGCGTGTGTGCGCACCGCGTTGTCCCGCAGTTCAACGCCGTTTATCATGCCTTTTGTTCTTGTGCTTCACCTCCTCGACAGGTTGTGGGATGGGGATAGTGTCCTCCCCTCCCTCCGCAAGTGCGGCCGTCAGACCCTTCTCGTCTTTAAACACTTTCTTCCTCCACTCTCTGAGACGTTTCGACTTGGTAACTTTCCTCTTGTCTTTGCTGCGTAACTCTTTCTCCCTGTAAGGTGCAAACTTCTTCAAACTGATGAAGTCGTTTAAGTCTGTATCATCCGCGGCAAATATCTCTCGCGCGTTCAAACCGTAGCTCTCGGGGGATACTTCACGGTATCTAAATTTGATCTCCGGCTGAGTCTTACTCCTACCTCTCTCCTCCAGGTCCTTCTCCACTTCCTCCAGCAGTGCCACTTTGTTCTTCTCGACAGCGTGGTCGACTAGATCTACAAGCTTCTTTTTCTGCTTCTTCTCCTTCTGTTTGTCGGTCTTCTTGGCCTTTCTGCTCTTGCGAGTGGGTTCTTCCGGGGTGTCTTCGACAGTTTGCTCTTTGGGTTCCTCTTCTGGTTCCTCATTTTCCCCATTATCGTCGTTGTCGTTGTCGTTGTCCTCCTCTATGAGATCATCGTCCCATTTGGGCTTTTCTCCCGAGTCTTCGTAGTATTGCTCGTTGAACAGCTCCGCGATGACGTTATCCCAGTCGTTTTCCGAGTATTCGCTGTTCAAAAGCGTGTTGGTGATCTTGTTGACCATTTTCTCGTCAATCTCGGCCCCGTATTCTTTCTGCAATTGCGTAAGTACGTCTGTCAACTTGTTGACCTTCTTTATCTTCTTTTTCTGCACGGCACCCTCCCTCTTTTCGTGCTCCTTTATCTTGGTCTCCCTTTCGTCCTCTCTCTTCCGTCTACGGGAGTTGGTCTTCGACCGCCTTAGTGTAGCCTGCGTACGAGCGTACGACACGATCTCCGCTGCGTTTGGATCCTCGTACCTAAAGTTGTACGCCTTTTCAAAGTCTTCGACGGCATCGTCGAAATTGCGTTCGTCCTCCAAAGCGGCATCTGCAATATCGAGATCGATTGTCTTGTCCCCCGGTTGAGGGATCCATGCCTGCCTTTGTAGGAACTCGTCCAAGAATTCGTCCCCCTGACCCTCCTTTGGGTCTGGCAGTTTCCGTCTCTGCGAACTAGTACCGGTGGCATCATCCGTACTGGCCACGGGTTGCTTCTTCTTCATGAACCCGTCATCGCTGTCATCTCCACTTTCATCGCTTCCGGCCACATCAACCGCGCTCTTGATCTCGTTCAACAGTTCGTTCCGTTCGTCCCGCTGCTGTGACACGTACGACTGTTGTCCGTCCACTGTACGTGAGAAATCTTCTCTATCCAATTGCTCGTTATCCTTCAACGCGTCACCAGACAGCAAGTTCATTCTGTGGTAGTCCTTCAAGTACACCGGTTTGTCCCTCTTCTTGTCCAGTGGGGTCTTACCTTCCGGCTCTTGAAAGAATTTCACCTTCGGGTCCAGCAGAGTAGAAGTATCGTTGTTTCTAATGGCATTCAACACTTTATTGATACCTTCCTCAACATCCTCGGTGACCAGCTCACCGTAATCGTCCTCCTCTTCCTCTGAGGAAGATGACCCAGAGTAGTCAGATTCACTCCCAGCATCTGCAGTCACTTTCCCCCCGTGCTCCTCTGTGGGGGTCTGTACAGCACTGACTTGTTCCTCTTTCTTAAGTGACTCTCTCAATGCGGCCTCCTTGGCCTTCTTCGAAGCAGACTTTTTTCTTGGCATAGTGTATCCTCTCTCAGGTTTCCCTCTTGAGGTGACAACGGAGCAGATATAAAGCGTAGCCACGGAGTATCAATCGCATCAAACCAAAGCTACTCGTCACTTCAAGAGATGCTCATCGCTTAAAATTTTCCACCGCTTAGAAAAGTTCAATATCGTGTTGCACGAGCAGGGCGTGCGGCTGACCAACAAGAGTCCCCACCAGGAGTCCCCTCGGGTCCCCTCGGGTCCCTGGATCGTACTGGTCTCACATTAGTGTACATCCCATGCGAGCTTCAACCTCAGCACCAACTTTCCCTAGAGACTATTGCATTTGGGTCGATCAGTCGGGGAAACAACAGCAAATATTATTAAAGGTACGGGACTTAGTAGTTCCCTCAGTTCAGTCACAACGGTGCACGCACAACACCCGTCCCATTCCGAGTCCCGACTACGCACTGCCGTCTCACTGCACACACCACTCACCCAACTCCATCAGCGCCCTCTTCATCTCTGTGAAGCGACTCAAGTCTCTGTTACATACAATTTTTCAGTTTAAAAGGGAGAGACACAGTGACGAAGAAACCCTCCGCTGACAGTGCTACAAGACGGTGAGGGAGAGGATCACACAGTCTAACTTCATCTATACAGAGCCACAGAAGCAGAATGCTCGGTAACTTGGGGTTACAACGGCCGCAGCGCGGTTTCTGGCGGTGCTTTAAGAGGTTTAATTCGACGCGAGCGCCTGCTGCTGGACCACCACAGCGTCCCCTACAGGTGACCAACAGCGGTACAACCGCGCCACAGTTCCAGTTTGCGAACGTGCGGCGTCCGCAGAACACTGATGGGTCCTCCGTGTTGAAGCCGAACGAGGTCACGAGGAGTTACACGTTGCACTGCCTCTTCACGAAGAACAACACACACTTCACGTACGCGGCGACCGTGGAGGACACGAACTACCTGGCGATGCACCCTGACCTGTCGTACAACGCCAAGTTCCAGTACTACGCGAAACTGCCCTCCAAAGTGAAGATCGCCATCTCCACCGGGTGTGTTGGTTTCCGGAAGGCCGCACGCGGTGAGTACGAGGCTGCCTTCCAGACGGCTAGTAAAATGTTCAAGACGATCCAGGAGAAGAACCTGCTGAACCACCCTATCGACATCGTCATGAAGGATTTCGGGAAGGGCAGAGCCGCGTTCATCGCTGCTTTGAACGGTAAAGAGGGTACTTTCGTCAGACCCAAGATAAGAACGATCAGCGACGCGACCCCGCTGAAATTCGGCGGTGTGCGTTCCCCACGGATTAGAAGGCTGTGACCGTGCAGTGGCCCTACCCAGCTCCATGTAGATAATCAAGAACTACTAATTGTACTAGTAGTAGTAGTAGTTTCAATGTATATAGCGATCTCCGGGTGTGGTGGGTGGGTGTAACTCGCAGTCACAAAACTATTTTTTTATTTTTTTTTGTAATTTTCAAATTTTGTTCAGATTTGAATTAATTTCCCGTTTGGGAAAGAGACGCGCGCCCGAGAGGGTGCACCCAGGCGGAGCGGGCGGGACGGGCTCTGCCCGGGATTCCGTCTGGTTGCAGGAGCCAGAGGGAGTCTCTGCCTAGGATTCCCGCCTGGCTCTCCACCCGGCCTGCCCAACTCTCTTTTTTTTCTGTGGCAGATGACGCTCTCTTTGGAATCCAGTTCACATCCGACTCGTCACTGAAACTTTGCAGGTTTTAGCCTCTTTGTAGTGTTAGCTGGTGTATTTGATAGGGTGTTTGGTGTGCACATCTTGAAGAAGTTCCCCTCATATCCAGAACAACCAGACACAGACACACATTCAATAATGGCTCCATCCGCTAAAGCTACTGCTGCTAAGAAGGCCGTTGTCAAGGGTACTAATGGTAAGAAGGCTTTGAAGGTCAGAACCTCTGCCACTTTCAGACTCCCAAAGACTTTGAAGTTGACGAGAACTCCTAAATACGCCACCAAGTCTGTCCCTCACTACAACAGACTGGACTCCTACAAGGTCATCGAGCAGCCAATCACCTCCGAGACCGCCATGAAGAAAGTCGAGGACGGTAACACTTTGGTTTTCCAAGTCTCCATGAAGGCCAACAAGTACCAGATCAAGAAGGCCGTCAAGGAACTATACGAGGTCGACGTCCAGTCCGTCAACACCTTGGTCAGACCAAACGGTACCAAGAAGGCCTACGTCAGATTGACCGCCGACTACGATGCTTTGGACATTGCCAACAGAATCGGTTACATCTGATTTGCAATAAAATAGAGAAGTAGGAGAAGGGATAAGAGTTTGTGTCTTGCGCAAATTCCCACCAACAGAAAAAGCAGTCATCATTCCAGCCATCCAAACGGTACTATAGTATAATAAGATATTGTATAGTGAGTACATATATACGAATGTGTAATATCTAACAGAAAACTATTAACTAGTCAGTCAGTCAGTTGTCGTCGTTGTGCGATAGGATTCTTAAGATGGACAGGAAAAGGTTGATGATGTCCAAGTACAACATCATCGCACACTTTATCTCCTCGTCGACGTACACTTTCCTGAACACAAGCTGTGTGTCGATAAACAAGTACACGGTGAACACGATGGCTCCAAGCCACCCGTAGAGCAAATCCCACTTCCCTGAGATCCCAAAGAACAGCGACGAGAGCCCGATCCCAATGATCAGCCACAGTGCCCAGTTCAGCCAGTAGTACACGGAACCCATCGACTCAAGAGCGATCTGGAACCTGCCCGAGATGGCCACCGCTGACACACCGACAACAACGACCGTGGTAATCAGCAGCGCGCTCAGCACGGTCCCAGAGTCGTACGTCAGGCAAACGACCCCGAGCGTGTACGCCTCCGCGAAGGTGAACACCATCAGCAGGGCAAACTGCCGGGATTTCGTGAGGATGTACCATGGCCGCTGCTCCCTGCGTGCCCACGCGGGCTCTTGCTCCTCGTTCCGTGCGTCCCAGTCCTCACCTCTAGGAGACAGCGAGATCCACAGACAGGTCACGAAGGACACGGCAAGTGCGGTCCACCACAGCCACATGTGGTCCAGCACGAACCGTTGCAAAACACGGTACTTGCTCACAAACAGCGACCAAGTGAACGTTATCAGCAGCTGCGTCGACAAAACCGTGTACACCTTCCGCGTGAAGTGTCTCCTGACAGGCGCGTCGCAGAACGCAACCTTCGTCGAGTAGTTGAAGTCATCGAGCAAGGGGTCCACTGCAGCCTGTCCAGCAGCAGCCTGACCAGAGGTGTGCTCCTCGTAAGGTGGGGGTGGTACCGTAGTAGACATGTGCGTATCTTATCTGTTCCCTTAGCGCACTAACCAGCTGCGTTGGGTGCGTCTGTATCTGTAGCTGACGTTGGTGATGAGTAGTCCCTAAAACAGATACCCAACTTTTGCATTAAATATATATTTAACACGAATTGAACAGTTAACTTCACGGCTGTTGGTGATTGCCAGGATGCGGTGTTGTTGTGGACCGTGTTGATGGTTGCGGAGGTCTGTGATCAGATAGGCAGAGAGACACAGGACGGGGGGCTCCATTAGATGGCAAGCAACAAGAGACACTCGTTCAATGTGTGGCAGTCGCCCATGGCGTCGCCGCCGCAGAGTCCCGCGGCACAGTTCCCGCGGGCGCCGAAACGCACGAGAAGCAGGCGTGTCAGGGACTCCGCGCTGCTGACGGATTCCGTCGGGCACACGCATCTGAAGCTGCTACTTGTCGGGGACGCGAATGTAGGGAAGACGGCGATGATCCTGCGGTACTGTGACCTGCTGCCGATCAAGGATCCCGGTGCGCCCCAGGAGGCGGCGCTGGACACGCGGACGACCATCGGCGTCGATATCAAGAACAGGCTGATCGACATCGACCACAGGTTCTTTAACTGTCTCATATGGGACACCGCAGGGCAGGAGCGGTTCCGCAACGCGATAATACCGTCGCTGTACAGGAACTGCCATGGAGTCGTGCTCTGCTACGATACGTGCAAGCGGAGCACGCTCAACAGCTGTCTCGAGTACTGGATCCCGGAGGCTCTCAAGAACCTGACCTCAGCGGACCTTAAGAGGGCGCGGTTCTACCTCATCGGCACCAAGCTGGATTTGGACGACGACAGAGAGGTCACTGCGGAGGACGTTGCGGAGTTTGTGGCGCGGTCCCGGACGGAGCACAATGTCCCCATCGAGTCCCATTTTGCGGTGACCTCTCGGTGGTCGGACTCCGTGGAGCGTGCGTTTGATGCAGTCATCACTAACCTCGTCGAGAACGGGTGCTACGATGACGATGACGATGAGGAGGCCAGGAAACGCCGATCGCGGTACTCGAGCTCCGATTTGGAGATGGGCAACGACACAGTGTACGAGTCCGTGGATTCGACGGTCGACGATGACCAGGACCACAGCAAAAAGGAGGAGGAGGAGGCAGACTGGCAAGATTACGACCATGTGTTTAAATTACGCATCAGAGGCACCAAGCGCAACATCAAGACCTCGTCGGTAGACATCACAAAACCTTCCCCGGACGAGTCCTCAGCATCACAGCAACCTTACCCAGGCACGTACTGCTGCACCTGACTTGCAGTCAACATTACTTAGCATGCATCTCTCAGCATATACATATATATACCGTCATATAAACGTTCCAGCATCACAGCTTCATTGATATTCGATAAACTGTTTGTATGAAGAGAAAGGCAACCTATATAATTGATGATACACACACATACAAGATATTAGATCTTTAATCGCATATTGGGGTAGGGTTTGGTTAACCCGTTTATTCGTCTTCTTCCAAAGTTTGAGCGGCGATACGGTCCAAATCTCTTTGACCGTTCTCGGAGATTCTTCTGCCACCCTTTGGAGAGATTTCGACGATGCCGATCTTCTCCAAGGCCTGTAGGGCCTTTCTGTTGATGGAGCCGGAGGCGTCGACGTGCTTGGATGGTCTGGCACCTCTGGACTTGGCGTTACCGTACAGCTTGTTCAATTTGCCGACACCGACCTGCTTTCTCAAGTAGATGTGTCTGGCAACGGAGGCGGCACGCTTGTAGAACCAACCTTCGGAGTCTTGTGGAGGCATCTCGTTACCCTGGGAGGTCTTGACAATGTCAACGTAACCTGGGACTTCTAGCTTACCTTGTCTTTGCAAGAAAGAGGCATAGGCGTTGATGAATTCTTGAGCAGAAACGTCTCTGAATAAAAAAAGTGGAACGGGATATGGGTTTGTAGAAACTCATGAGTGATATGAGCATCGTGCAAAACATATAACGATCTGTTAGTAAAGAAAAATTCTTAGGTGGTTTAACATTATGAGGATTTCATGTGACGCATGGTGTAAGTGAAGGGTTCCGCGAGTGTCTTGCCCACTGATATCGAGCATGCAGGGGGGGGGGGGGGGGTCTAAGAAGAATGAGAGTCTTAGCATTATTGTCAAATTTCGCCATCCTGCCATCTGCATTCTCATTCACAGCATGATTCATATCCGGTACCATTCAATCTTAAAATATCAACTGTCATAAGTTCTCCTCTCTCACGCACACGCACACGCACAGTTCCCTCCTCAAAATCGTTCTATTGAATAATTAACGTACCTAACAGAAACACCTGGCATTGTTATTGGTTGTTTTCGTGTATATACGGTGTTCTTCACGATGCAAGAACCTCACTGTTTAAAGCCTGTGTACTGAACAAATCCACAAATGAGTTAATCTTCGATAAATTCTACATCACAACAACTGGGCGGAACGCTCCAGGCAGAGATGTCTCCCGGTGGCGGCAACTCGCTAGACAGAGAGCGAGCGTAAACCGCGGCGGTGCGGGACAGGGCGGGGGCTGGGACGGGCCGGCTCTCTGCCTAGACGCCCTCCCTAGCCCCCTCTGGAAAGCGGGAAATCCAGTCAAAGAAAACAATTTTGTAAAACGCAAGAAAAATCAACAAAAAATTAAAATGGTGTACGGATTTGTTTGAAATGTCTGGGTGTAAACGCCAGGGACGTTTTGAACTTGTGCATTCTATTGCAAGTTCGGTGGTCCTGTTCTTGGCGAATTCCACTACGATTCGCAAGCCAAGACGGTTTCGGGTGTGGATACCGCGGTTTCTTAGAGGAGACCAAAAATACAGCATTTAGGAACCCAACCACACGAAATGCCCGCTCGCCATGCCCCCCTCGCCACCACCGCGTCGCAACAGCCACAGACAACGACAACCCACTGTTAGTCCCTTCCGCAATTCGCGACGGCCAGGCGAGACTCGGTACAGTATTCCACTATCTGTTACTTACTGGATTCCAAAACGCGAAAAGACGCGTCTTTTGCCAAAAAGAAAAAAATCGCATTTTTGGCGTCTGTTTCCTCTCATCGCGGGATCGCAACGGTTAACGCGAAATGTCATCGATCGAGTTGGATCAATCGTGTTCGTAAGTGGTGGAAGATCTACGCCGCGGGCTGCAGCGATACCCTTTGGGGTACCGTGTGCGCCCCAAATGGTGGGAGAAGAAGAAGGGCGAGAAAATAGAACGTCCGTTTGGGATTCTGTGTCTTGACTTTCTTTGGTCCCACACCGCGATTGCAAATGATATATAAAGAGGCGGGAACGGGGAGCTATTCCAACGGTAGTGATACTACCATGTTCCTCTGGCTTCTTCACTTCTCGGAAAAGGAAACCACACAAATTCCAACTACTGTCCCTCATTTCTTTAACAATACTATAATACAATAATGCAATACCAATCCGTACTAGCTCTATCTGCCACTCTTTTCACCGCTTTGGTTGCTGCTGACAGCGTCACGTACGTGGACATCACCACCACCCCAGAGGTCACCAAATCCGTTGTGTCCACGACCAAGTCCACCACCACCCCACGTGTCACCAGCACGGTCTCTTCTGGCTCTGTCTCCGCTGCCGTGGCCGCCTCTTCGAAGAGTACGTCAGCCTCCTCCTCTGTCGCCTCCACACTATCAGTGCAACCACAGCCTAAAAGTGCCACATCTACCGCTCCAAGTGTGAGCACGTTTGCTGCCGCCGGTGTACAAGACAACGCCCCACTAGCAATGGTTGGTGTCGCTGCTGCTGCTCTGTGTCTGCTATAAACGACAGCAATGATGTAAGATACTCCCTTCCCCGCGGGAATTCAGGTTAAAAAAGATGAAAATTTACTACAATTTGGTCCACTAAACAACAATCATACATTCTCTGTCCCACTACTGCATCTCACGAACCCCAGATACGTCAAACTGACCCACCACATCCCACTACCTCAACTTCTATAAAACATAATATTATATAATACATACATACAACTCGTTAACTTTTTTTTTTTTCAATTGAAAAATTTTGATTTCAAGAAACGAAGAGATGAGATGAGGGTGTAGTAGATACTGTCAGTTGGGAGAGTTGTTTGCAAGGGGAGGCCGGTAATGCGTAACTGGAGAGGGAAGCGGTTGAGGAAGTTATCTTTTAATAAAGTGCGGGAGCACATTGAGGTGTTCAACTCTGGGTCCGTGTCGGATTTCAACGAACTCCAGACTGAAAACGATGGTAATGGTAATTCAGGGAACCCATTTGGAGGGTTGAAAGTGGATGCATCGTACGATAATTTACTGCTTTCTATGGAGGATACAGAACTGGAGGATAAAGTCTTGATAAACGAGGTGGATGAGGCAAGTTCGCAAGATGGGGGTGAAGCACCGCATGCACTGCGACAGGAGGATACGCTAACTTTGAACAGGGACTATATAGCCTTCTCTGATAGCTCTGCAGGGGAGGAGGAAGATCACGATTCCACGAACGACGAGGTTTCTTCTGAATCGAGCAATACTCCTGTGGAGGATGCACAACCGGAGTTCAACCCAAACTTCCCCTGGCTTTTGAACCAAGACCATTCACAAGAGAAACAAATCAGCCAGTGGCTCTCGCAGGAGATTAAAGATTTTGTCGCGTACATATCACCCAGTGGGAGTGAGATCATTTCGCGTAACCGAGCTGTTCAGAAGATTCGGAAAGCAGTGAGATCGCTTTGGCGAGACTCGGATTTGCATGTCTTTGGGTCTTACGCAACTGATCTGTACATGCCCGGTTCAGACATCGACTGCGTTGTGAACAGCACCTCAATGGATAAAGAAAACACTCAATGTTTGTACGAACTGGCACGGCACTTGAGAGATGAGAAGCTAGCCGTGCAGATTGAAGTCATCAGCCGAACAAGAGTGCCCATTATCAAATTTATAGAGCCCCATTCCAACCTCCACATCGATGTGTCGTTTGAGCGGCTGAACGGTATTGAGGCAGCACGTTTGATCCGCGGCTGGCTTCGTGAGACGCCCGGTCTGCGTGAACTGGTCCTCATCATCAAACAGTTTCTTGCAGCAAGGAGGCTCAACGACGTCCACACGGGCGGGCTAGGCGGGTTCAGTATCATCTGTCTTGTCTACTCATTTATGAATTTGCATCCAAAGATCCGGACTCAAGAGATAGACCCTCTGGATAATTTGGGTGTCCTGCTGATCGACTTCTTCGAGTTGTACGGCAAGAACTTTGCGTACGATGACGTTGCGTTGAGCTTCAATGATGACCATTTCCCCGTGTACGTACCAAAATCGCATTGGAAGTCGCTGCTCCCAGTGAGGAACTCGTTTGCACTGGCCATCCAAGATCCCATGGAACCCTCGAACAACATCAGCCGGAGCTCCTTCAACATGAGAGTGATCAAGAAGGCCTTTGCCGGTGCGTTCGACCTCCTGACAAACAAGTGCTACGAATTGAACATGGCGACCTTTAAGGAGCGTGTCGGCGAGAGCATCCTGGCCAACGTCATCAAGTACAAGGGCGAGCGGAGGGACTTTCAGGATGATAGGGCCTTTGTTGAAAACAGGGCAATATTGGAAAACGAAAAGTTCCACCGCAAACGGTCCCGGACCTTATACCGCAGCGGGGAACCTGCGGAAGATGTGTTCCTGGATCCCAGTGATGACGACCTGATCACGGGAGGCCACGACGATACCGAAATGTACCGTCTGGAGGAACCTGCCAAGAAGAAATTAAAGAAGAAGAAGGCAACTCCGGCAAAAACCAAAACTGTGGCCCCAGTCAAGAAGAGCAAACAGAAATCGAGCAGCAAGCACCCAAGACAGAGCATCGACTCCCTAATGGGCCTCTCGGACCACGACGGCGACACGGAAAGAAGCAGTGTGGAGCCCGCCCGCTCAGAGATTGGCAGCGCGACCAATTTGAAGCGCGCAACCGTCGACGCCCAGACACGCAGAGACTACTGGTTCTCGAAGGGCCAGGCACTCGCCAAGGGCAGCTGGTAGCGGCCCCTCCGAGCGGGATGCCCTGCCCATCGGGACCCTGCCCCGCAGTGGACCTGACCAAATCACGTGATATCACCCAAAAGGGCGAAACGCGAAAGATTTTTCCTTTTTTGGCGATTGTTTCCGTTTTAGGAAATTCCTGACGCGTCTGTTTCAAGATCTCAATTTTTTGACTGAAAAAAAAAAAAAGTGAAAAATAGAAATAGACGTTCAGAGAGTCTTGAAGCAGCTCTGGTGACTGTCCAAAACTGGAGTGTTTCAGGTCCTGGGTACGTGTATAAGCTGGCATTGGCGAGCATTGGGAAGTCAAACACCGCATCAACACTTCCTGTCTATTGAACGAGTAAGAAACGGAAACTAAAACGATAAACGGTGTCTCAAGATCGCAATATAACACATTCAATAGTCGCTACAAATATACACGTGGAGAAGGATTGTAGACATGTCTCTATCTGCTGCTGCCAACAAGATATCGGAGAGTGATTTCCAGAATATTGGACCTGCACCTCGGCCACCCACCGCTGCGCGGACTGGTGGATCTGTTGCTTACAACCAGACGCAGCCGACTACGAAGTATATGAACCAGCTGAGTTTGGGTGCCTCGAATTTCGCGGACCAACCAAGCCAACAGGTTTCATCCAGGTCGATTACCTCGCCACTGCAAGATACGAGGAGGAAGGCAGGGTGGGTTTCATATAAGGAGAACGGTATACTATCGTTTATTTGGCAGAAGAGGTACATGGTGCTAAATGATCTGTACCTGGCGCTGTACAAAAATGAGAAGCACTTGGATGATCCCCTGATTTCAGTCCCGTTGACCAGTATAGTCAGTGTGAGCAGAAACCAGATAAAGCAAAACTGTTTTGAGATTGTACGCATGAACGAAAGAACGTCGCTGAACCTCTCGAACGGGGGGCTTAATGGATCTCCCCTGTCGTCAGGTTCCTCATCCGATCAAGCATCCAAAAAATCATTGTATGTGGCAACAAAGACAGAGTACGATGTACACTCGTGGCTGGACGCCATCTTCGCGAAATGCCCGCTTCTGAGTGGGGTCTCGTCACCTACAAATTTCACGCACAAAGTACACGTCGGGTTTGATCCAGAGACGGGCAGCTTTGTTGGGATGCCCACCAACTGGGAGAAATTGCTGAAACACTCGCGAATCACAGGTGACGATTGGAACAACGACTCAGCTGCCGTTATACAGGTGCTGCAGTTCTACCAGGAATACAATGGGATAGACGTCAATGGGCAACAGACCACAGGTGGTCCTGCTAGCGCCAGATCGCAACCAAACTCATTGATCAACAAATACCCTAGTACATCGTCGGACGTCTCATTGGGGTCGTCGTCGTCGAGCTCGAGCTCCAGTTTCCAGCAAAACCGTCATGCCTCAAACGAAATGATGCCACAGAGACGTGCGCCATCGCCTCCAACGTCACATGGTTCCAACCATTCGGTGACATCGCAGCATAAGCAACAAGCTATGTCTTTATCACAGCGCGCTCAACTGAATCAGAGTTACATAACGTCACAGCAGCAGCAGCAGCAGCAGCAAATGGAATCGCAGAAAGTGGTTTCTCCAAATGCGGTAAATTTGCCTCCCAGGTCTACTCTTCGTCAAACACCCCGTCAAACACCTCCACCACAATTCATAAAGCAACAGCAGCAACAACAATCATTGCAACATCCGCAACAACAACAACCACTGCAATATCAACAGCAGCAGAAACAGCGACAGCAGCAGCAGTATCCCCAGTACCAACAGCACTACCAACAGCAGCAGCAGTACCAACAGCAGTATAGGCAACAGTTCCCGCATCAGTACAACGCCAGCAACCAAAGGATATCTCCCGTTGTTCAAAACACTAAACCGTATCACAACCAGCACAACCCTTACGCTGCACAGAAACCACAACAACTACCCCCACAGCATGGACAAATCCAGACTGCTCAGAGGGCTTCTCCAGTCAAACAGGGACCTAACATTTCCCCCGTGAAGCTGCAACCGCAAAGGGCTGCACCCAAACCACCGGGTCAAGTCGCTGACAACAATATTAGCGTCACCGCAGCTGCAGTAGCGATGAAACAGGAGCCTCAGGTAAACAAAATTATTCAACCGGCACGGGAGGCACCACAGAAACCAAAGACCGAACCTAAAAACGATGTTGGTGTTACAAAACAGAAGAAGACTTCAAAGCCAACAATGTCGAATGCTGAGGTTATATCTAGATTGAGGAGCGTTTCTATCAATGCAGACCCTTCGCCACTTTTCCAAATGATCGAAAAGGCAGGTCAAGGTGCTAGTGGATCTGTGTACTTGGCTGAAAGACTGGTACTACCTCCATTAGAATCACGCCAATCTGAATTCGATGGTGAGAATATGAAGGTTGGCGATAAAGTCGCTATCAAGCAGATGATACTATCGAAGCAGCCACGTAAGGAACTGATCGTTAATGAGATTCATGTCATGAAAGATTCAAGACACAAGAATATAGTCAACTTCATCGAATCGTATTTGAAGACTGAAGATGATCTATGGGTGGTTATGGAATATATGGAAGGCGGGTCCTTGACAGATATTATCGAAAATAGCCCGACAAACGGCAGTACTCATTCCCCACTAACTGAACCACAGATTGCATACATTGTTAGAGAGACCTGTCAAGGGTTAAAATTTTTGCACGATAAGCATATTATCCATAGAGATATCAAATCTGATAATGTTCTTCTCGACACACATGCTCGCGTTAAAATTACCGATTTTGGGTTTTGCGCAAAGCTAACGGACCAAAGGAATAAACGTGCTACGATGGTTGGGACACCTTACTGGATGGCACCGGAGGTCGTGAAACAGAGAGAATACGATGAGAAGGTTGATGTTTGGTCTTTAGGTATAATGGCGATCGAGATGCTGGAAAGCGAGCCTCCTTACCTGAACGAAGATCCATTGAAGGCCCTGTATTTGATTGCGACCAATGGTACACCGAAACTGAAGTATCCGGAAACACTTTCATTAGAGATAAAAAGGTTTTTGAGTGTTTGCCTTTGTGTGGACGTTAGATACAGAGCTTCAACTGAGGAACTGCTCCATCATGTGTTTTTCAGTATGGCGTGCGAACCTAGTGAGTTGACGCCGCTGCTGGACTGGAAGGACTGACAATCTTTCCCGCTGATATACATTACGCTAACTCCATCGGCTCAGACGTTGAATGTCTTCGTTAGCGTTTACTCGACTCCTAATCTATAAACTTTTATTAAGGTAAATACGACCTAAGACTAACATTCAAAAACTATCTACAAATGTACCACAAGCACGGTTGAACGGTATAATATTCAGATTTGTGACATGGACATCACCGTCACAAAGTGGAGAGATATTTCAGTTACCAATTTCTGTAAACCGGCAACTTTGTGTGACGACGGTATCATTTTTAACACCAATGGATGCAACAGTAAAAGGTTATCAATTTCAACCGCGTGGTCTTTCATTTTCTCCCGCGACAGATTAAGAACAATGTCCAAGAGGCCCTTTAATAGCGTCAGCAATTCTAGTTTTCTCACTTTGGGAATTGGTGCCCTGTCCACCAAGCTTTCGTCGGATACGTACTTCCTTATGCATAAAGCAATCCTTGACACCACATATTGGGTACTAACCTTTCTCAGCGTTTCGAACTGTTGGCCCTCAAAGGTCATAAATTTGGACAGGTCGTTCAGACAGGCTTGTGAGCAGTACGTCTTGGACAGCAACTTAGGTTCCACAGTGGACCCGAATATCTCCGTAAGGTCTACTGTGCAGATTCTCCTTGTAACCTCAGTAAGGTTCTTATTTTCAATAAATGCCTTTTCTAGCTCATCGAGTTCGTAGACAAAAGATGTAGACCAAACGCTAGAGATAAAGTGCTGTAAATGGTCCTCGTTCATATAAGAAATCACATCCTCTTTCAAAAGTATTTCCTTAAACCAAGTGTATTCTGTCAGATCATTCTTTTCACTTGCGGAATCAGTCGCCCAGTCAATACGCTTTATCGGAAAGCTAGTGATTTCAATAAAGATGTTATGGAATTCTTCTTGGATCGATGAACTCAAAGATGGATGTACATCCGGCTTGAATAATTCTGTTGAGAGAATCCGGAATGCCCTTGAACACAGTACCCACATTGGAGTATCATTATCCTTGCTCAAATCAATCAACGGTTTTTTTCTAATAATGTCCGAAAGATTTTTCAAAACCTTTAGTAGATGCTTCTCCTTAGATATCGGTAACGTGATATCATCAATCTTATCTAACCTTTCAAAAAGACTTTTACTGGCCAGGTAGCTGACCGCCTCAAAAGATGGGATACGAGTTACTGTGGCGTTTGATAACTTGGACGCCAATTTCTTCAGAATTTTTTCTCTTGTATCAAACATCAGAGTAGTCATGTTACTCAACTGGAAAATAATCAGTAATTCGATATCATTGGACTTATTTGTGGGAAGCAAGGTCAAACCACTCAATACTGCAGCTTGCAAACTTGATGGCCGGTTGTTGTCTTTCGTGTGCTGCGGTAGGAGAGGGTATTTGGCTGCAGAATTGAATAACCCCAATGAGTTCTCGACAAATGGGAAATTAACTCTGTGATATTTTTCCATCAATTGATACAACTCAGCAAACGAATGTAATAGTTCCAGAACACAGTCATATTCATTCTTCACAATAAAATTATTCTGCTCAATTGAATCATTGTAGACAATGACGTATCCATCCCACAACTGTTCGCACTTTTGAAGAATTTCCGTTGGTACATTATCCAACAAATACATAGACTTGAGCAGCTCTCGATAATTGTTGATGGCGACGTATTTTACCCCAGTTGATTTCGAAACAAGCAAGCGCTCAATGAAGCCCAAAAATGTTAACCAGGCTTCTGTACAAACAGGATCTGCTTGAAATGTCGTGAACCTCGTTGGATATAGATTGGTCAATCCGCTGATGCACACGTTGAAAAATTCCGCATATTCTGCAACATTTTCGTCTTGCGAGTCTTTGGTCAACAAAGGCTTTAAGACAATAGAGTATATCAAGTCCCAAGACGGTAAACAATTAGAATGGGAGTCAATGATCCTGAAAAAAGTTTGCAGGGCCCCCTTCTTAACCTCAATACGCTTATCATTTGAGCACTCGATTAATGACTTCAGTAAGAAGATCCAGAGACCGTTATAAAAATCATAAGGATCGGAATCGGTGGAGGTGATGATCTCCATCAGTTGGCCTTGGTTAACTTTCTCGATAAGCTTTCTTCCCGTCTTCGTTTTAAATTCTGGCTCGAACCGGACTCTTAAATAGTCGCCTACCAGCCAGAACTGACTTATGGAGGAAAAGGATATATTCAGATTTTTATCCTGATTGACGTAATGCACAAGCGTTTCTATAACGTATCTTATAACCTCTAAGGGCAGTGTCTGTAGAAAATCGTCAGATACTAGTTTAAAGACTTCATAGGAAACTTGGACCATCTCAGTTCTCTTTTGTACAATTGCATTGAGTAGCGAAGAGTCTTCAGTTTCTTCGACATTTAGAGAGTCGATCGAGCCATTCAATAGCTCAAATGGGGAGTTAATGATTTTAAAAACAGTCAACCAGGACTGCGTCAGCAAATCCCCAAACTCGTTCAGTATACTCTTCAAAGTCGATAATATTTCCAGCAGAATCTCTGATTCGGTGTTAACAACCCCCTCGTAAATATCGCTCTTTTCAATTTTCAAGTTGGACATCTCCTCAATCGCCTTTAACAGTGCACCTATGATAAGGTTTTCCATCATATTGAATTTCTTTGTCCTATCATCAATGTCATCAATACTACCAACCTCGTCTGATATCGTTTTGATTATGCTGTTGAAGATACGGGCAGTGTATAGTCTCAGCGTTGTGCTTGTAATACGCCTCGTGCCAAGCAAGTTGACAAAGTAGTCCATAATATGCCACCATGGGTCTTTCCCGTTCCCGTTCCAAAATCTTGAGTAATTAAATGTCGAAAGTTCGCTGAGCTGCGTAATGTAGAAAGATTTGTTGTAGATGCAGTAATTAAGCTTCGTCTCCCTTTCAGCTTGTTGCTCAGCTTCTACATCTTCAGGGTTCGAATCTATGGGGTGATAACTGAAATCGTCGAATAATGTCGCGTTGGAACTTTCAATCAAACTGGTTATTAAGGTTTCGAAGGCGGGCTGAGAGTAAAGCGGCGTTGTTTCTAGCAACTTCAGAATACCTGTTTCCACCGTGTTTATCTCGTTCCTAGATAGGTTAGGTTGTGCTGGTATATCTTGAGAGTAGTAACTTTCCATGAAATCCGTAGAGGGTCCGTATATGTAGTACGAAACCCATTGCCAGGTGATAAATATATGATTCCAGTTGATGGGTGAGAAAACAGCACCCAGTGAAACAGATAACGAAACCATTGCCCGAAATAAGCTCAGGTGTTTTGAGTTTAGCACCCTTGGGTGCATAGACTTCTTCTCTGATGGTTTCTTAGTAGTAGCGTTCGTCGCGTTACCTTCGTTCAGGCCGATCAAAGACCCACCTATTGAACTCAGCACGCCAGGTTTGTCCGAGGTGGAAAGTCTCTTGTTTTCTTCTATTTGGGTGCTCTCGCTTTTTGTCGTATTATTGATGATCGCTATAGAGAATACCCTCAGGCATTGGTCCAATTTGTCGTTTAAGTGCAACAATCCAGCTCCATGGCCCAGCTTTTGGAAAGAGCGAACTAGGGTATGGAATAGTTGTGTGTCTAAAGCGGTCGAATAGAGAAATGTCTCGTTGATATGGAACAGGTTAGCGAAGACTCCATTGTAGAAACTCATGACTTCTGAATTTCGCAGATTTGTTTCTTCATTATTGTTCTCATTCATATCACTAGAGGCATCCATTGCGATGTTACTCAATGACTCCGACCAGCTGTTAGAAAGGGACAAGATGAGCCAAATAAGGTACGAGACGTTGACTGGTGGTGGGTGGTTTTTGTCCAGTAAGAACATGAATTTTGTACGGGCGACGGCCGTTTCGTTTGAGATCAACGGCATCTCCAATTTTTCTATCACCTTTGAACGTGCGAGAGCAGGTAAGACCTCCGGGGACTGCAGCACGTTTATGCACTCCTCAAGAAGAGCTGTGACGACCTGCTTCTTCTCTTCCGAATTGTCGTACATGATATATATGGACTTGATCATGTTGAAGTCTTGAGAGATTTCGTTGAACACTTCAAGGGAAAGGACTCTCTGCCACTGTGGGACGTTTGATCCTACTGAGATTCCATGTATTAGAAGTGACAATATGACCTCGATTTCAAGGCTCATTGGCTCGAGGTACTCTTTATTGAGCAACAGTTGGATACAACGGTAAGCTCTGACCGTTAGTGAAAAGCTCTTCGGAGTCGATATGCACCTGAGCAGCAGCGGTATCGCCTTGATCCTCAGCAGGAACTGCAGATCAGGGTAGTGCAGGAACGCCCTCCGGTTGTTCTTCAAGAGTGATTCTAGTACTTCCAATCCATAGTCAAGCGAGATCTCCTTGACTTCCAGGATTTTTGGTACATGTGGTGCAGTCTCTGTTGCATCCTGGGTGGCCGCTGCCCTTTTCGTATCCATGGCAGAGATAAGATTATCGAACAGCTGGTTTGCGTCGTTTCTAAAAGTGTTCACTTTGATCGTGTCGTCGTTGCTGACCATGACATCGAATGTTTCGCCCAGTTGTTCCATGTCGTCGGCAGTTTTCCCGTCCCACTGATAGGACAACCTCTCGAAGATTTCGTCGACCAGTTGTTGCAGTGCGGCACTGGCGGTGCTTGTAACTATCGATGATTTGGTTGGCAGGTGGAAAAGGTTCGTACAGCAGAGCACGAGTTTGGCAAGCAACCCCCCATGCAGGTACTGTGCGTACGTCTTGAAGAAGATGGGCACAATCTGAAGGATCTTCAGCTGAATCTCAATGGCAAGATGTGTGGCCTCTATAAACGCGTCCAATACCTCCGAGAGTCGCTCACGCGGGATGCAATTGAGCGAAGCGAGTCCCTGAAGGCATTGCACTGAGATGGTAGTCAATTTGGCATTGCGCGACGCACAAGCGAGCACGAGCGGAACGACAAAGTCAGGGTGTCTCAGCAGGTCATCAGAGCTCTGCACGGTCCTGAGAATCTTGAGTGACTTCTCACAAGCGTGTCTCACCTCGCTGCTCTTCCTCTTTGACTCGGAAAGCAGGCTGTGCAAGTCAGCATCCAGCCGTTTGTGCAGTATACCAAACTGCGACCCGCCAGAAGCAGCAACAGCAGATGCAGCAGATGCAGAACTCATAGTATCGATACCCCGGCTGACCTTCTGCCGTGCAGTCTCCCAGAACCTCGAAACGTTTAAAGGTTTGTTGTGTCACTCAAGTTCAATATTTGATTACGTTTTAAAAGGACTGGAAGACGAGCAGCGTACAGAGAGGCAGAGGGAGGACAGCGACTGGTAGAGTGTGTCTGATCTACTGTACGTGTGTATTTGGGATGCTGTGTGTTGCTCGTATTGGGCGGTATGCTGTAGTTCCGCGAAGGGTGACCGTTGCAGAGACTAGGAGGCTTTTCTCCTCAAGCAGGGCGAAGAATGCCGGGGGCGGTGTCACGAAGACGGACGGTTCTGGAGGTGGGACTAGTGATAGTAGTGGTAATAGTAGTGGTGGTGGGGCCGATACTGCTGCGAAGGGCTCTGCGAACTGTTCTGTCCGTGCACCCCCGGCGAGGCCTCGTGTGGACAGGTCGGACGGGACTCGTGAGGTTGGCGGACAGACGTCTGGGCAGTCGCCCGGGAAGTTGTCGAGTCTGGTCACATTGGGAGGGAGGTCCGTGCGCTCCGTGATAGTGCCAAGAGTGCAGCCCACGGATCATATCGGTGCAGACACAATACACACAGAGGGACTCTTCGCTGGATACAGGCCTCTGTTTTTGGGGAACTCGTCACTGCCGTCCGGTTCTGGTGACTTTACCGGATACACGGAACATCGCATGGACTCTCGCGAATCCGAGGGGAAGCCAGTGATCCCCTGGGATGCGTCGATCAGCGGCCTGCTGTACAAGGATAACGCATTCGGAAAACTGTCCAAGGATATCGTCCACAGGCTGAGACCGTTCAAGGTGGATTCGGAGAAGCTGGGGGGACTCCCCGCGGCGGAAAAACCACAGCTCATTGTCATGAAGGTGCACAACACGAAGATCAACGACGAGTCCGAGCTAGTGGACCTATTCAACGTTAAACACACCAAAAATTACAGGCAGCATCACCACAATGAGCTGAGCAAACAGAATTTGACCGTGCTGGAAAGACAAAAGAGGCTTACCACTGTGAAAAACTATCAGATCGCACTACAGAAGCTGGCATTCAACTACAAATTCATCAGAGACGACCAGATAGCACTTAGAAACGTCATCAAGAAATTGAACAGGCACTTCTCGCTCAAGTTTGAGGAAATGTCGGGTCTCACGGTCCAGAACGAGTCCAGAGAATCATTCCTGCCCATCTACATCTACTTCCAAACGTCGATCGTATCAAAGCGGCTGTTTAAACGGTTTCTTAGGAACAAGATAGATTTCCACACGTCGCCATTGATCTCGACAATCTCTGCAAACTTGAAGGTGGACCAAGAGAGAGACACATTTGAAGGGGAAACAGGCCAGTTGTTGACAAAGAGAGTGAACTCACTTGCAGAGCACATCCCATCTCTGGTGTTTGTAGATATCATGAGATCCACCGAGTGCCTAATCCACCCAGGTCCAGTCCCAGGCTTCAAAAAGATGTACTGGCTGAATCAAAGGAAAAGACGCGCTACTTTTGGCCGCCACAAGAGGGACAAGGACTACGTGTTCGGTGTCTCCAAGGATCAAGTAATTTCCAGAAACGGGAGTAGGTGCATGAGTCATCCGGTTAACATATACTGGAAGGACATTACCCAAGCGTTTAGAGAGTGGGAATACTACAACTGACCACATCGTCGAGGTCCCCGCTCTCTGCCCGTGTCACCTCAGCTCGTATACATAGAACTCTTAACAAATATTCATATTCTTCGTCTTTATATAACAAACCTTAATGAGAAAAAGGACCCTGTAATTAAACCATTGATAGATCTGACCCGCCTTCTAAGTCATGATCCCTGTGAGTTCCCACCTCCCCCAGTACCTCGTTGTCTTCTGAGAGTTCCTCATCAGATGCAAACACTACGTCTTTTGTATTGTACACAAATGTCTTGTCCGGATTATCAAGCCCGATCCTCCTGCTAACCATTTTCGCACGTCTATTATCCGATTGTTCCGTGTTTGAGTTGCTGCTCAGTGACCTTGTACCAAGCTTCTTCAAGACAACTTGATCTGTGAAATAGGTAAATCTGTCGAACGCGTTGGTGAGCTTCTGAACCATGATGTTTTTATGGCTTTGTTTGGCGTTGAAGTTGATCTGGTTCACACTTATCCTATCCATAGAGGATCTAGGCTCTCTGGAAGTGCTGCTCAGCATGTCGTGTAATTCTATGTCACCATGAGAGCTCGAATGCGGGTGAGAGTTCTCGTCGTCATCACTTGACACCACTTCGTCTCGCTGGATCGCATCCTGGACTTTCAAAGCGTATTGAGCGAACATGTAATCTTGCTGCTCGTCTTCATAGATGGGTCTCCCAAGGACTGATTGTGCCTGAACACTTCTCTCTATGGCGTTGAGTCGCTCAAGCCATTCCCACACCAGGAACGTTGAGCCAACGTAACAAGTGGTCGTGAACAGTTCACCCAATTCTGCTATCCACAAATTTGCTACATCTGCAATAAAGAACCCTGGAAGAAGCAGCACTGCCAGCACGGTCAACAATGTGAGAAACGCCATCTGTAAAGTCTTATACCAGAGTCTCCTCTTCTGGATAATGTACGAGAGCACCAATACGGCATACGACGCTGCCAACGCTATCCGAAACAGATAAATGAATGGGGGTAGTGTATCCCAAGTGATTAAGTGTCCTGCAACAGTCCTGTACTGTGGGATAACCCACAGTATATTTGTCGCAAAACTGAGGAACACGCCGCAGAATAGGATCAGCTTCTTCTCCTGATTCCTCTCAAACGTTCTCATGATGATGAACACCTGACAGAGTTGCAATGTCAAAGTCGTGAGGAAATCTAGCGTTGTGAAAGTGGCGTCTTTAGAGAAGAACTTGATGATGGCCTTGGACACAGCAGCACCGTGCTTGTTGTGCTGATCGCTCAATAACTGCAGCATTCTCCCCAGTGCAATTGTCAGGTTGATGCTCGCGAGCAGAGAGCCCAGTTTGAGCGACCGTGAGGCGTACACGTGAGGTCTATCCCTCGTAATGATAAACGTTAGCACGGTAAGACACAGCGTTATCACAAAATTTGCACTGAAGGACATCAAGACGGCGTAGATTCCGGAGGAAAACGACCCACCGAGCCGGTCCTTATTCAACTTCAGCGGGTCCCAATCCTTCGTGATCACTGGGAGGTAATGCGCAGGAAATGCGATAAAATTGCACGCCATGTACACTGGGTGGTTCTCATAGCAGTAGCTTCTGAACCTGATCTTGTCCGCATACAACAGCGGTACTGGTAGGTCCCGACTCAGCAGGATCCCGCTGCCAAGCTCGTTCATCTCGCAGCTGCGATACCTCTGATCCGAGTCCGGGGAATATCTCCAGATATTGCCATCCATTCGAACGCAGCAGGCACTAATCTAGCATTCAGCAAATTGTACCAGTCACTCTGATACTTACTACTTAGTCCTGCTGCTTTTACCTCTGCCAGTGACAGATCTTCTTAGTAGTAGTAGCGGTAGTCAACCATTCGATATATCATTTTAAAAAGCTTCAAAGTTGAGACCACCTCGAGGTTGCAGCTCGTCGCGACAGTTCAGTCCCGGACGAGAGGCCATATAGCGTTCTGGAGAGTGTCTTCAGGGAACACGGAGCTGATCATGGCCCCGCAGAACTTTACGAGTAGACTTGCGATGATCAAGTCGCCGTCTGTGCCGAATTTCGCGGGCTCGGACCCCCGTTCGAAGAAGGTGGAGTGCGATCATATTAGTGACCCACGATTGCTCAGCGCGCTGACTCTCGAGCTGAGTGACGCCAGAAACAGGGCGGTGCTTTCCAATTTGCAGATTGGCAAGGACCACTTGGATTCGAGGGATAATAGCAGCTCGAATTTGAGCGTTTTGGACTTGTACAACGACAACATCGATAACGACGACTTGAATCTTTCAGAGGGCAAGGAAGGCAGTACTGGGAGCATTGGAAGTGAAATAAACCTCTTGGGGCATGATCTGAACTTGCTGTCAACAACGCCCGAGGTTGATCCGGATGATGCTGATTCAGACAATCATCGTGATGATGAAGATGATGATGGTGATGACAATTCGATTGATCAGAATCGACCGAAAGAGACGCCGCATGTCAATGAAACTTCTACGGTGCCCGCAAGTAGAGAAACTTCCCGAGAGGATCAATACGATGAATACGGTTTCAAAAAGCAATCCAATTATGCAGATACCGAGGTGTACAATAGATGGTCTCAAGAGTATTCCGAGTGCTGCTCACGAAGGAGAGTCAAGTGGAGGCAACTCATGCAGAAGCACAGAATCTCCACGGATGGTAGTAGTGTTCCTCTTGCGTTCCCGCCAAAGAATGAGAAATTGAAGAGGTACGTGCGGAAGGGTATACCTGCAGAGTGGAGAGGCACCGCTTGGTGGTATTTCGCCAGAGGACAGGAAACTTTGGATGCGAATATTGGTGTATACGATAAGCTCATCAAGAAAGTGGAAAAGATCCAGCGAGGACACAAGGCGGAGAAGTACAGTAAAGTTTTGTCAGATATGGAGATTATTGAGAGAGACCTGAATAGAACTTTCCCAGATAATGTGCATTTCCAGAAAAATGATACGAGCTCTGGAGAGGAGCCCGAAATGATAACCTCTTTGAGAAGAATCCTTGTGGCATTCTCCATCTACAACCCAAAGATCGGATACTGTCAATCTATGAACTTCCTTGCCGGTTTGCTCCTCTTGTTCCTCAGGGAGGAAAAAGTGTTTTGGATGTTGGTGATCATAACGTCGCGTTACTTGCCGGGTGTCCACAATGTTAACTTGGAAGGTGTAAACGTTGACCAGGGTGTTTTGCTTCTCTGCGTTAAGGAATACATACCGGAACTGTGGGCCAAAATAAAGCCCACATGCGAACAGACAGTGTTATCCGCGAGGGGAAAACGCCCCGTTAAGAATGAATTCTTGTACAGACTACCTCCGATCACATTGTGCACAGCAAGCTGGTTCATGAGCTGTTTCATAGGCGTGGTCCCCATTGAAACCACGCTAAGGATATGGGACTGCATGTTCTACGAGGGGTCGCATTTCCTGTTCAAGATCTCGTTGGGGATACTGAAACTGAGCGAGCATAAACTGAACATGAACAAGCATAGGGGCCGCGGTTCCACACTAAACAAATTTTATCAGCATGGTGATTCCAGTAGTGGCGAGAGGGTCGACCGCCTCTACGGAGAGGATGAATCGGATATAGAGATGTTTCAAGTGATCCAGTCGTTCCCCAAGTCGTTCATAGACGTCAACGATCTTTTTGAGAGGACTATATTCAAAAAGAGGGCGTCATTTAACAACCTGGACCAGGAAGAAATAGATAGGTGCAGAAGGTATGTCCAGACGCAGAGAAACAAGTACAAGGAATTTGTAGAACATAAGGACGTGAGGGACAGCGATCCAAGGCAGATCGGCGAGCAGACCCGAGCAGCCAGCGTGAGCAATGCACCGAAGCCAAAGGGCGTGGTACCATCTACGGCGCCGTCGTCACCTAGTTTGAGGAAACAGCACGGTAAGAGTGGCACGCTTCGAGACGACACAGATCTAAGGACGGTGCTTGGGAGGGAGGATTATGGGTTCAAGAGAAGTCTCACAAACGGCAACTGGAATAACGGGCTCAAACAGAGAATGAGACAGATGCGCAAGAAGAGGGACAGGTGAAATGGGTACAGGAAGTGTTGTTGATTTTCTGGTCATTCTTCATGCAATTACACCAGTAGCATTAATTTTTTATAGATATACGGTAGTGGTCCAGATGTGGCAGGAGTGGAAGAAAGATATAATACACCGGTGGACTGAGAAAGGGTTCTAATTTGGGTACCGTTTCCCTCTGGGCGAACTGAAATTATCGACTTTAAGAAGTGAAAAATTTTTGGGTGAAAAGTTTCGATTCAGATGCGATGACCTGACGATTGAAGAGAGAGATGTGGAGATGAGGGAGGTCCTACAGGTTGTAAAATCGAGCGGGGGAGCGGTAATGAACGGGATATTTGCAATTGAGAAACCCAGTGGGATCACGTCGAACCATTTCATGCTGAAAGTTCAGCATCTGTTCAATGGGAGTTCCGTTTTCTCTAAAGAGATCGCTAGGCTAACGGCGGAAAGGATGCAACAGTACAGGGAGCAAACCGGGAAAACGCCTAGCAAGAGAAAGCTCAGAAAGGTTTCAAAAGTTAAGATGGGCCACGGTGGGACGCTGGATCCGTTGGCGTCTGGTGTCTTAATAATTGGGGTCGGTTCTGGGACCAAGCAGTTGGCGAATTATTTGTCCGGTACAGTGAAAGTGTATGAGTGTAAGGCATTGTTTGGTGTCTCGACAACTTCCGGTGATGTAGAAGGCGAAATCTTATCAGAGACTTCTACCAGGCATCTAAAAATGGATGAATTGCAATCTTTGAAGGAGAAATTCGAAGGTTCTTTGAAGCAGACACCGCCCATCTTTGCCGCCTTGAAAATGAACGGGAAACCACTACACGAGTATGCGCGGGAGGGGAAACCTCTACCGAGGGCCATTGAACCCAGAGAGGTAACGATCTACGACCTGACTATATTCCAGGATTCCCTCTCTAAAACGCACAATTATCCTCTGCTGAGGCCGACTACCGATGAGAGTAAAGACACTGTCAAAAACCTGAATGCCAACTTACTGCACGACACACTGTATTTCTCTAAAGAGTATTGCGAAGCTCATAACTTAGACACGGAGGTGGCGCAAATCGAAGATCCCATCCCGTTGACGCAAGAGGAAAGTGATGAGATCGCAAGCATGGGCGATCAATACAGATCTCCCTTGCTTCATTTCAAAGCGAAGGTCTCTTCCGGTACATATATCCGTTCGCTTGTGAGTGATGTCGGGAAAGCACTACGGTCATCTAGTTATATGGTGAAACTGGTCAGATTGCAACAACAAGATTGGTCCCTGGAGAAGGGCAATGTATTCAAGTTGGAAGACTTTACGGAAAACCATGAAGATATCTGGACCAAAGTGTTGCAGGAGGTATTTGACCGTGGATCTGAAGTGAATATCTCAGAAGAGTTCGTTAAAGCAAAGCAAGAATTGAAGGAGGTTGAGCCTATAGTTGAAGCGACAACCACTGGTGTTGAAGAGGCAGTTGCAGGGACCCCTACGATAGACACAGATTCCACGCAGCAAGAATCTGTGGAGGGGAACACTGGGACGAAGCGGAAGATCGATGAAGTGTAAATAAACTATTCTATCTCTATATGAATATGCATTCTCTCACGATTCCCGCCCATATATCAACATGTATATAAAACTCAGGCTAATCCCTATGTATTCTTCCGAAATTTCCGTCCTTATGGCCTTGCCCCATCTAAGACTTCAAGGCGTGTGTGATATTCCCCAAAAAGTTGCATGTGGGATCCGAAGAATCTTCGATGAAATAGTTGTAACTGTTCAACAACAGTTCCTCATTTTTTTTCGAAGACGGACAAGAAAATCCGAAAACACTCGGGCAGTCACTTACAAGGTTGTAACACATGTTGATGCAGGGCAAGATTTCGTTATAGTTGCGGATTGGCCGTATGTATTCGTTGATGAAGGTGTTCCTGTTATCGTTTTTGTTCCTCATCAGGTAGTACTCTGAGTGTCTTGTGGTGCATCTGGGAATGGAGACCGCGCAGAGCCAATCTCTGTACGATCTTGCACAGTCCTCACAGGTTCTCAAGGGTGAGTATCTGGCGTCCAGTTCCGTGTCACACGATACCAGTTTCAGTGCGCTGCTGAAGTTGGCGTAGGCCCCCTTGGCAATATTGTCATAGGTCTTTGCCATTAGTGTTTTATTCCCAGCTGCCAATGAGGATGTCGGCACTGAATACATGACATCTGTGCAAAAATCGAGGCCGTATATGAGGGAGCAACTATCGTCTATTGCAGTGGTGAACTCGATGTTTGAGAAGAGAACGCCACCAACGTCGGAAAGGTTACCTCTTTGGCCAATTTTTTTGGTAAGATACGCCACGTACGACGTTGACATATTGAGTCCCGTGACGTAGAAGAACTCGCTGACCCCGTTGCCGCTGGAGGCGATGGTTTTTTGTACGCGTAGGGAGTCCTCCATCATATTGGAGCTGACGTTGACCTCGTTGGCAGAGGTGACCAAATAATTACCGTTTGTCACGGCACACAGCGAGAAATTCATCTGAGCTTGAATCAGCTTGGTACTTTCCTCCTCTGTGTAGATGTATATGTCGTACAGCGATGGATCGTATACGGAGACGTTCCCCATCTGTGAGTGATGGTCTGCTGAGACGTTACCTGTCATCAGTAACGCGGAATTATGATCCGTGTCCAGAACCTCTAACCATGACCTTTCGTCCCATTGAAACACGAGGTCATTCTCCGATATGCTGAGCCTGTACGACCACGTCATCTGTGCGGTCTCTGGTGTCACCTGTAGCGGCAACTCGGACGTGGTATTGTATAATTCGACGACAACGTACAGGTTCGAGAACTGAGACTTCGTGGAGACCGTCTGATCAGTGACGTTTAGCGGGCACACTTCCAACGCTTCCACGTATCCGGACGAAAACGCGACCGATTCGCCAATGGATGCGTTTACTGCGATTGTGTCGTTGAACGCGTAGCTTAGTCTCACTTCTACCTCTGAACTGTTGAACGATGCGTTCTCGAACGGTGGTTGGCTGCATATATTACCACTCATGAAGATGAGGATTTCGTAACTGGGCGCGAACCCGAGTCCCGAGGACTTGTCACTGATGTTGAACATGTAGAAGTCCTGCTTCCCTGGGGTCAGCTCTGACACGATCGGCGTCCACTCGGATATATTGTCCGAGTTAATGATGGACGTAGACGATCGCAGTGCACCGTACCTATCGAAATCAAACCGGGGCACCCCCCACGAATGCACCGCACTAAATAGTAGCGCACATAGCAACCACAGGGCAGACCACATAGCAACCTGGCTCGCTGATTTTCTGCCTATAAGTGCCGTCTTCTCACCTCTCAACGGCAGAGTCTCTTGGCATCTCGAGGCAGCTCTTCTTCTCACAACTCGATGAACCCGGTCCAACGTACAAAGTGATGCAGCAGTGGGACCTTAGTATACCGTGTGACGACGATGATGAGGGCAGCCACGAGAGTACCAGTTCCATGTGTTCTTGTGTGAGTACATTATCAGCATTGTGTTCTCGTTGGTGTAGACTTGCTCTGGTCGCAGAATTCTTTGTATCTCGTCTGGGCGGCTCCAGTTCTTGTCCTTGTTTCACACATCGAAGAGAGCGTGAGTGTGTGTGTGAGGCCATTTCTCAACAGCTCTGTGTGTATACTGCATCTGAGCGATGACTATGCGTGGTGTTTCCCCTTGGCATCAGCAGCGTCGAACCTCTTTTTGACGGTCTTCTTCCTCCTCTTCTTCTTCTTCAAGTTTTAAGAATTCAAATTCGTCACTGCTTCGATGGTCGAAGGTGACAGTGACAGTGGTCATAGAGTGGTGTGTAACTGCGCGACATTGAGTGTGTAATGTCTAGAGAGAGTCTGCCCTGGGTGGAGAAGTACCGTCCGACGAGTCTGGACGATGTCTACGGTCAGGGGGAGATTGTGTCCGTGCTGCACAAGTTTATACAGGAGAACAGGTTGCCCCATCTGCTCTTCTACGGTCCGCCCGGGACAGGTAAGACGTCTACGATTGTGGCGCTTGCTCGGGAGATCTACGGGAAGAACTACTCGCACATGGTTCTCGAGCTGAACGCGTCTGACGACAGGGGGATCGACGTCGTGAGAAACCAGATCAAGGAGTTCGCGTCGACGAGGCAGATATTCTCGCGTGGGTTCAAGCTGATCATCCTGGATGAGGCGGATGCAATGACGAACGCTGCGCAGAACGCGCTTCGTAGGATTATCGAGAAGTACACCAAGAACACGCGGTTTTGTATCCTTGCCAATTACTCGCACAAGTTGACCCCCGCTTTGCAGAGTAGGTGCACTCGGTTCCGGTTCCAACCTCTGCCCGAGGACGCGATAAGGAGGAGGATCGCCAACGTGCTTGTGCACGAGCATCTGCGGATCTCCGAGGACGCCGTGCAGGCGCTAATCAAGTTGTCGAAGGGGGACATGCGGCGTGTGTTGAACGTTCTGCAGGCGAGTAAAGCGACGTTGGGTGACGACGAGAGCGATGAGATTTCTACGGATACTGTGTACGAGTGTTGCGGTGCCGCACGCCCCGCTGATCTGCGCAAGATCTTGAAGTCTATTTTGGAGGATGACTGGAACACTGCGTACTACACTTTGCACAAGATCAGGCAGGAGCAAGGGCTTGCGCTGATAGATCTGATAGAGGGGATCATGGAGATTCTGGACCAGTACGAGTTGCAGAACGAGCAAACGAGAATAAACCTGTGTATGAAGCTTGCGGACCTCGAGTACGCGATTTCGAAGGGCGGGGACTCCAAGATCCAGAGCAGCGCGCTGATCGGTGTCGTGAAGACGTGCTTTGAAAACGAGGTTTTGGAGGCGCAGCCGGTGTAACTGACGTCTTTATATCTTTGTATCAAAGTTTATAGTTTTAAAGTGTATTTAATTTGTGACACTCTATTAGAATGTCCCAAAACCCAACACCTTGCACCAAACATTATAAACAGATCGCATGCAAGAATTGAGGCAGGTTTGCGGGGGGGCGCCAAACCCTCGCCCCCACGGTGTTACGTTTATCCCGCCGACCCAACGCGCCACTCATATCTACATTAACTACCTGAATGCGTCTTGGGCATCACTTTGTAGTTATATAGTTTGTCCAATGTATAATAATAGTGATAAAGACTCGCGGAGAGTGAGAGAGAGCACCTGGCTACACCGTGACGGACTCCGCCCTGTGCCACGTAACACTGCCGTCCGTCTTGCACTGCCGGGAGTGCACTCCCGGCAGTGCAAGACACCCACATCACCTGCGACGAACGGCCGCCAAACCCTACTACGCCGGGAGGACGCGCCCAGACAGCCGGGTGACACCCGCACACGCTGCCGTATATAAGGCGGGCCGTGTGCACAGCGTCCTAAGTCAGTGTACCGTTACTCTCGGTCCTCCCCCTCACAGACGGCCAGGCCACGCTGTGGCCCCGGAACGGTGCGGTATCACTGCTCTCACAGTTATAAGCGTATAATGTGGCCGTGATGTCGCACTGCAGAACATGATTAGAAAAAAGCTGTGCACCAGTCTGACCGATACCTAAACTTATTGTACTCAGGTGTCAGTGAAGCATTAAGTATACCCAAATTTCTGATTCTGCATCGTCTTGAAGTATAGCCTTGTAGCCTAGTTGTAGTAGTAGTCTTGTAGTCGCCAGCATACCACCATCCGGTCCCATAGCTGGGTGTAGTCAGCTGTAGCAGGGTGTCCGGGTAACAGCTCTCTTCTCTGCTCTTCTCTCCTCTCTTTGTATGAGAACAGAACAAACAGAGCTCTCTGTTGAAGAGGGTTCCGCTTCACTCTTGCGAGAGGGAGAGCGCTCTGCACAGATACAAGCAGCCGCAATGAACCAACCGCCTCAGCACGCGCTGGACGATCCGAACGTGTACCACTGGATATGTCAACTGACCTACGGCCCCCAGAAGGAGCAAGCGCTCTTGGAGCTGGGTCGTAAGCGGGAACAGTTCGACGATTTGGCGCCCGTCCTGTGGTCGTCCTTCGGGGTGATGACCTCGCTGCTGAACGAGATTATATCCGTGTACCCGATGCTGCAGCCCGCTTTGCTCTCCAACCAGCTGTCGAACAGGGTGTGCAACGCGCTCGTGCTGTTGCAGTGTGTCGCATCGCACTCGGACACGAAACACTTGTTCCTACAGGCTCACATCCCGCTGTTCCTGTTCCCCTTCCTCAACACCACGTCGAGACAGAGGACCTTCGAGTACCTGAGGCTGACGTCGTTGGGGGTCATCGGCGCGCTGGTCAAGAACGACTCGCAGGACGTCATCGGGTTCCTGCTCAGAACGGATATTGTCCCGCTGTGTCTCCGCATCATGGAGTCCTCCTCAGAGCTGTCCAAAACAGTGGCCATCTTCATCCTGCAGAAGATCCTGCTCGACGACATCGGGCTACAGTACATTTGCGCGACCATGGAACGGTTCTACGCGGTGACTAACGTCCTCAAGGACATGGTCGAGCAACTCACGCTGCACGCTCCACCGGGGAGACTCCTCAAACACATTATACGCTGCTACTTGCGGCTCAGCGACGACCTCGAGGCTAGGAGGCTGCTGAAACTGGTGCTGCCGGAGAAACTAAGGGACAACACGTTCACAGAAGTGCTGCGCGACGACGTCGGGTCCAAGAGATGTCTCGCCCAACTGCTACTAACGCTGAACGAGGATACCCAACAGCAGCAACAGCAACAGCAACAGCAACAGCCACAATTCCCTGCAACTACAGCAAACTAGAACCCCCTCTCCTCCCTGCACTTCAAGTTTTCAACATTCATACCAACCCACAATAGAGCATACGCAAGAGCACATCACCGTAACCTTCAGCCCTGCAGCAACCCATTATATAAGCAACCCAAGGCATCTCATCACCCAACTGCCAGGTGCCGTAGTTAATACCATCAGAAGATCACGATACACGAACTTTCGAAGTTTTCTTCCCTCGACAACAAAATAACAGCAAATGAAGAATATCGAGCACCTACTAAAGAGGGACCGCAGTTTCGAGCAATTGACACTTCCTGGTACGTACAGGCAGGCCCGTGACGTTTTTTGGGACTGTTCTTCACGATGTCCGCGCAGACTTACAAGAAGTTCGAGAGCGCTGGGTCCAGCGACCTCCCAGACAAGATGACGATCTACCAGGATTGTATGAACACTTTCAACGAATCGCCCGTCAGTGCGAAACGTTGTCGTTTGCTGATCTCGCGTCTGCTGAGACTGCTGTCTTCGGGGGAGACTTTCCCACAGACGGAGGCCACGGCGCTGTTCTTCTCGATCTCGAAACTGTTCCAACACCAGAACGACTCGCTGAGACAGGTCGTGTACTTGGCAATCAAAGAATTGAGTGGGATCTCAGAGGACGTTCTCATGGCGACGTCGTCCATTATGAAGGACGTGCAGAATGGATCCGACATCGTGAAACCAAACGCAATCAGGGCACTCACGTACGTGTTGGACGAGTCTACCGCGTTTTCCGCGGAGAGACTGTTGAAAAACGCAGTGGTCAGTAAGAACCAGTCTGTCTCCTCCGCGGCACTGTGCACCGCGTACAACCTGCTGCCAATCTCGGAGGTCACGATCAAGAGATTCTCCAATGAGGCACAGGAGGCCATCATGGAGGTGAAGACCGCGCCGATGTCCGCCAGATCCGAGTTTGTGTCCAAAGCACCACACATCACGCAGTACCACGCGTTGGGGCTCGTCTACGAACTTAAGAGGAACGACAAGATGGCACTTATGAAGTTGATTCAACAGTGTTCCGATGGGTTTGTCTTGAAGAACCAGTTCGCAAGAATGGAGCTCATGAAGATCGTCAACGACTTGATACACAGAGACACGCAGCTGTTCGCGCAATTCCAACAGCTGTTCAACGTCTGGCTGCAGGACAGGTCCTCGCTCGTCAGCCTCGAGACAGCGAAAACGATCACGACTTTCGCAATAGCGCACCCAAGACTCGTCTCCCCGGACTTGTTCGCCACGACTGTCAACGTTCTACGTAAGCTCATGAACGAATTCAACTGTGGTGCCAAATTGGGGGCCGTGAAAGTCGTCAATAAGATGGCAATGGTCTCCCCAGAGAAGGTCGCCATTTGCAACCCTGAACTGGAATCGCTGCTGTCCATGTCCAACAAAGAACTCGCGACTTTCGCGATCACCACGTTGTTGAAAACGAGTAACGAGGACAACATCTCGAATCTAATCGGCCGCATCACCGAGTTCGTCCATAAAGTGTCTGACGATTTCAAAATCACAGTCATCGAGGCCATCCGTACTTTGTCGCTCAAATTCCCTAAGGAGTGGAAAGTGATCATAAAGTTTCTGATCGACGTCTTGAAAAATAGTGAGGGTGCGGCAAAGTTCAAAAGCAGCGTCGTGGAGGCAATCATCGACATTGTAGCCTTCGTTCCACAGTCCAAAGAACTGGCGCTAGAGAGCCTGTGTGACTTCATCGAGGACTGTGAGTACAACGAAGTCCTTGTCAGAGTGCTGCATCTCCTGGGTAAAGAGGGACCCTCGACTTCAAACCCATCCCTGTACGTGAGACACATCTTTAACAGGGTCGTCTTGGAGAACTCCATCATCAGATCTGCTGCCGTCATTGCGTTGTCCAAATTCGCGCTAACGAAGAACGACCCCACTTTGAAGGACTCGATCGTCAGTCTGCTGAACAGAATCTCCAACGACACAGACGACGAAGTCAGGGATAGGGCAACCATATCTTTGAAGCTGCTCGGCTCCGAGCAGAGTTTTGCAAAGGACCTGGTTCAATCCAAATACTACTACGACTTGAACTCTCTTGAAAGCAAGTTGACAACTTACATCTCAACGAACGAGGACTCATTCAAGACCCCATTCGACGTCTCCCAGATACGCAAGTTTTCTGAGGACGAGATGAAGGCGATAGAATTGAAGCACAAGCAAGACAGGGTATTCAAATCCGCTGATAATGATGAAAGTGGCAACAGGGATGCTATTGCGCCTGCGACCGTCTCCACTAATAAGAGGAAGGACAACGACACATACAAGGGTGCCGACCTGCACGAACACGAACAAGACCTGTTGGAGAGTAAGTACGCTGACGAGTTGAGTGGGATGGACGAGTTCAAGGAGTTCGGTAAGCTGATCAACAGCTCGAAGGTGACTCCATTGACGGAGTCGGAAGCCGAGTTCGTCGTTCGCGCAGTGAAACACGTCTTCAAGGACAACATCGTCTTACAGTTCAACATCACCAACACCTTAGTTGATGTTGCCCTAGACAACGTTTCTGTCGTCTGCTCCGCTGAAGACCCTGAGAATTCGCGTCTGGAGGAATTGTTCACCCTACCGATTGAGAGACTGGCACCAGCCGGTGAATCCGCATGTTACGTAGCGTTCAAAAAATCGACCGACACGGTGATGGAAGGCTTCTTGAATACTTTGCACTTCACCACCAGAGAATTGAATCCAGACACACACGAACCATTCGAGGACGACGAGGGGTTCCAAGACGAATACGAGATCGATTCGTTGTTTTTGAACGCCGGTGACTACATCAAATCTTCGTTTGTCGGAAACTTCGAGGCTACCTTTGACCAGTTGCCAAATGAGGAAGTGGCCGTTTACAACATCCAGGAGGACCTGTCGCTACAAGAAGTTATTGATAAACTAGTTTTGAACACAAGCTGTCTACCGCTAAGCAACACACAATTTGCCCCCACGGATTCAAGCTCCCACGTGCTGAAGCTGTTTGGTAAGTCTGCTCTGATGGGCACGAAAGTAGCACTAGTCATCAAGATGATCAAGAGCTCGAAGGGTGTAGCCCTGAAGGCGCAATGCAGGACCGAAGACGCCACTTTGTGCTCGGATATAGTCAACAGCTTAATGTGAACTGTACGAGATAATCCTTTATACAATTTATGTACCTACAATATACTATTTTGTCGTGAATTGGCTGCCGTAGAATACCAGAGGGTGCCTTTAAGTCACGAAGTGCTCACCTTCTTCGTCCTTCCTCTGTGTCTTTTACTTATTATATTATCAAGTAAATTGCTTCCGTGGAAGAATTCGACATCACTGGAGAGCTTGTAGCGTAAAGCAGGGTTCAAGGCGCAAGCTGGGGGCAATGGATGCAGAGGAGGTCGAGTTGAAGGAGCAATTGAAACACTTGAAGAAAGCCGAGCTAGCGAAAAGGAAGTTGGAGAGGAGGGAACGTGAACAACAGAAGTTGAAACGTCTGATAAAACCTCCGGCCGCTGTGTATATATCCGGTTTACCGACAAGCGGTATCTCAGAGGATGATATAGTCGACGAGTTTCAACCGTACGGTGCTGTTAGGAAAGATCATGAGGGCAATTGGAAATGCCGACTGTACCGTGACGCAGGCGGCGAATTGAAGGGAGATGCGATACTGTTCTACATGAACGATGAGTCTGTCACTTTAGCTGTTGAAATGATGAACGGATACGTTATCAAGGGCTGTAAGATCAATGTCGAAGTTGCCAAATTTGCGGAACCAAAGAAAGAAACTACTTCTGGTAACATTGAATCAGAGGAAAAAGAGGAAGAAGAAGAAGAAGAAGAAGAAGAACACGAGGATCACAAGAGACGAAAATTGAACAACCAGGCCCGAGATAACAAAGAAGAATCAAGAACCAGTCGAACATTGGTACTGGCCAACGTTCTAGACATCTACAGAGATTTTGAGCCCGGCGAGATACAAGATATTAAGGAGGATATTGTCGCCGGTTGCGAAGATTTCGGTGAGGTGATAAATGCAGAAGTTGACACCGGCAGAGGCCAGATTCACGTCGTTTTCAAACTTAGGAACGAGGCTCTCTGTTGCCGCAACAAAATGAACGGTAGGTTCTTCGACGGTCGAAAACTGCTGGCATATATGATAGAAGACGAAAATGTCTCTGAGGAGGAAAACACTGCGGAAGAGAGTAGCGAGGTCGATGACGAGACGGGCGGAGATAACTTGCTCAATGATCTCTGAAGAAATTGGCGTCTTGCCCTTCTTGGCATGAGCTCGAATCTTGCTGAACAAGCTTTACCGTTTCAATTGCAAACTTGGGCCGTTCAGAGGATAGCTCTTAACTTCTTGTCCTGTCCCTTTCTGTTAACTGGGTAAACCAGAAAATAACCATCCTAGCATCGTGTGCTGAATTCTCACAACTTTACACTGCATCTGGAACTGTGACGCTACCTTGTGTCACTTCATTCAACGGGTCCTACTACTTGCATGCGCCATTTGGAAATGGCCGGCCACACACCAGAACCAATAGAAGATACTACCATGTCTGATACATACCCTTGATTTTATACATATACATCCAGCACATGTAATGTGGACTTTATATACGTCGATCCTTATAGTGGTGTCCGAACAGTGCTAGTTGCTTGCTACGTGAGGACACAGCAGAATATATTTACAAGTCTCCGACCAGGTCGCACTCCCTCACCCGTTTATACCATCCCCTTCGAGTATTCTTCGAAGGTTACAATCTTAGAAGCGGAGTGCACTTGATTGGATCTTCCCCTTTCAGTCAGCTTATCCAACTGTCTCTCCAATGCGGATTTCTTGGCCGCATGCTTCGCTGCACCACTGAACCCTGTCCGTTTAGCCTCTTGCAATCTCTGGTAATACGGGTCATTTTCCACTATCAGGTACCCTCTCTTGTCTGGATTGCTATAGTAGTCGATGTACTTCCTCTTGATGGGTCTTGCAGGGAGAGGCACTCGTCCCGTCCTTTTGATAAACCAACCTGGGTTCAAGTGCGCCTTGAGGCACATCGGCGAGAAGTACCTAGCGACGAAGGACCCTCCAGCACGTTCAATGGCCGCGATTGCCTTTGTGGACGCTGCCGACGCCTCGACTTTCCACGGTAGGTTGAATTCGAACTGGCCTCTCGCCAGAAGTTTGATTCCGTACTTAATTTTGCCAGTAACGACCCCTGCATCGCGCATCTTCTTCATGTCCAGCACCTCTCCCTCCTCAAGGTTCAGCCTGCCCTTCCTATGGAACCAAACGATTCTCTCCAAGTTCAACGGCACGAGCGGTCTTGCATGGACGTTTGTGAACCCAATTTTGGGGAACAACTTGTATATCGGCGTCTGCCCACCTTCAAACCATGCCTTCACTTTCCCTCTAGCCTTCTGACCCTTCTGGCCCCTCCCTGACGTCTTACCCTTGTTGCTCGACGCACCACGCCCGAGTCTCTTGAACGACTTCGTCGAGTTTGCAGCCGGTTTCAGTGTGGAGATCAAGTGTATCGCACGCACACACCGCAGAGGGTGAAGCGACCAACCACAACGGATACCCAGCATCGCGACAGATCCCCTCCAGCAGACAGGAATACCTTGCAGACCTGCCAGTTGCAGTGGTACTAGAGACCTCGGAAAGCCTTTAAAATATCGAAAGATACCAGTTTTACACTATGGGGGAGGGAGAGTGGGAGGTCTAGAGGTGACAACGGGGATGCTCTTGATGGATTGACCGGTTTTTCAATGTGGTAAGGGGTGGTGGGCATGCTGGAGAAGTTCTCGCTTTGTCCTGGGTCTTTTCTACGAACACTATCACCAAGTTTACTTCGTTTGTACAGCGATGGCGCATTGCCAGTGTTGCCAGTTACAAGACGATCCTACGAGATGGCGCACAAGATGATGAATTGCTGGTGGGTACTGCTACTGTTGCTACTACTGTTCCTGTCGACAGCACCAGCGCTATTTGGGACCAGAAACTGTACCCTTCTCCCCACCCTCCCCGAGACGCACCAGTTCAATTGACAGACGGCAGAGATAATCCTTAAGGGACTCCAACGAGTACCAATACTGCTAGTCGCTAGCCCTGGAGGACCCCCAACAACCACCCGCTGCTGCCATGCGATGACGAATCGTGTCGCACGGTAACAGCTCATTTTGAAACTTGCGATGACTTCAAGACGTTGCTGTTGATGCTGTTGATGATGATGGTTGATGCTCTCCAGCCATCCAATTCTACCAACTGGACCCTGCAGATGTCGTCGTCGCTGCGTGCTATTGAGAAGAAAGTTGCCCTGCGCAAGCAGGTGTACAAGACTGTATTGGACAGTCCCTTTGTCAATGAGGCGCACATGTGGCCTCGCGTGCAAGAGCAGGCCGTCGTCCTGGAGTTGCTCAAGAGTACTGTGCTGAATAAGTGCGTGCACTTGCAAGGTGTGGAGCGCGGTCAATGGCCGCTCGACGTCGCTACAGATTACAATGAGATCGTCAAGTTGCTCGGTGCGGCGGATGGCCCGCACGAACTCGACGCGATCCTGTTCGTGTGCCCACGGGACAGCGGAGTCCCGCCCGTCTTGCTGCAGCAGGTGCCTCTGATGTGCTACACCTCTCGAGGGACCGTCACCTTGGTGCAATTGCCGCAGGGATCGCACAAACTGCTCTTGGCGGAACCACTGTACTGCAAGGAGGGGCTTCTGCTGGTACATTGCAACGACAAACTCGACGGGAAGTTCGTCGCTGCGGTCAGGGACAAGACGGACCCTCTGCGGTTCCCCTGGCTGGACGGGATCGCCTACCAACGGACAGATCTTAAACTGCTGAAGACGACTGCACCGTTGAAGCGCAAGCAGAAATGAAACGTGCTGTTGAGAAGAACAAGAGAGAGAGAGAGACAACAAGATACAATACATCTCTCCCCCTACAGTGTGCCAATACCAATGCTCAATAGCACGCTGCTGGGGGTCCCGCCGTGTTCGAAGGTTCTCGAAGGTCTACTACCGTCTGTGGTCCCGTTTCCAGGCAGATTTTTGTTTGCAGTGCGTGGAAAATTTTTGACGAGTGCGTTCGGGATCGCAGCGGGACGGTCATTGCAGTGCTGTAGTGTCGCATTGGCTTGTTACATATCCATCGTTTGGGTTGTTTCTACTTTGTGAGTTTCCATCTCCCTTTGACACTTTTTTTGGAGCACCTGGAAGCTTCCCACTTCACTCCTTTTCACCTCGAGATATACCAAGCACCATGGTCGTTTTGAATCCCAACAATTGGCACTGGGTTGACAAGAACACGCTGCCCTGGACGCAGGAGTACCTGACCGAGAGACTTGTCGGGTTCAAAGTGGACGTCAATGATGACCCTGCAGAGGAGAGTGCAGTGCACAGTGTGGAAATCTCGCAGGTGAACAAAATCGCTGGTGACTCGAACGTCTCGCAGCGGAAGGGCAAACCGATCTGTTACTTCGATTTGGACCTGGCGTTCGACATTGTTGCTGTGATGGATGCTCGTGCGGAAACAGAGGCGAAGAACGCGGAGACAGTGGCTGGTTCAGTCCAGGTCCCCGAATTCATGCATGACGAGGATGACTTCGAGATCAAAGTCTCTGGGTTGGACGCGAGATTGACGGAATTGGTCAAGCAGCAGTTTGTCCCCTCATTCAGAGCGGCTTTGCTGGAGTACCAGACGGACTTGATCAACGAGCATTCCAAGTACCTCGAGGAAAGTTGACGACAGGGCCTCTCGTCAGGACAAATGCATTACATGTGTATAACAACCGTAGTAATCAACTAACTAACATATGTAAGAGGTAAAAACATGCTTTAGATACGACGAGGGAGTGGGTGTACGTCTCTAGTAGACGTATGGAACGATCTTGTAGGGGACTCTTCTCGTGTACTCGTCCCAATCCTTGCCGTACTTAGACTGGCACTTCTCCTCGTCTCTGCCCTGTCTGTGGAGAAGCAGGATCGCAAAGTATATCGAGTAGTAGTACGTCAATGGGGTCTCGAACCCTGTGGTGAGGCACCAGGAGAGCGAGATGAGCCAGTCCCCCAAGTAGTTGATGTGCTGTGACTTGGACCACCACCCGTCGCAGAGCAGCTTCGTGCCCCTGGCCGTGGCGATGCTCTTCATGTGGGGGAGCTTCCCCTGTCTGAAGTCTGACTTCTGCTTGTTGGCGGAGTGGAAGATGTAGTAACCGATGGCCATGAGCAGGACGATCCCTGCGAGTTTGCCCGCCCCTGTGTCGCGGGTGCAAGTGCTTAGGTACCGCGCCTGAAGCGAGTACGTGAAGGGCACAAAGGTGAGATCGCCGAACGCAAGCATGAACCCGAAACCATCGGTGACAATGTCCATCATGGTCAGCAAACCTTCCTCGTTGAGAACCCCGTCAAAGACGTAGAAACTCTGCATCAGAGTGATGAGCAAAAGAGCGTCGTTGACGTGAGTGCCGCCGTGGACGACGAGGTAGTTGTGGTGTAGGCACGACAGGTTGACGAGAAACCACAGGAGCATCCCTGGTCTCAACTCGCAGAAGAGCTTGATGTCGAACAGTCCACCGCATAACCGTGGGTTCAGTTCCCTACCGATGAACCAGTCGTACACTACGTTCCCTGAGTTCCCCCCCAAGGCGAGCAGTGTCCCCGGGATGAAGCTCTTGATGTAGCAGAACGTAGCGAGGTACAGGGAGAACAGGATCGTGATGACTGCGATCTCTGTGTTGTGACGGTACAAGAACTGCAACTCTGGCATCTGGCCACTGGTCAACTGCCAGCGGGCCGCCAGTACGAGCAGTAGGAGTGCCGAGTTGGCAATACCGTTGATCTTGTAGTTGAGTTGCTTCCCGTTACGTAGCTTCGTGCCCAGCATCCACTTCCCGGGCAAGACGACATCGAGAACGGCGAGCGACACGAACCAGACCAAGTAGGGAATCCACAGGTGTGCGGACTGCGCCCAGTTGAGGTAGTAAACCAGGTCTAAGTGGAGCAACGCCCCGGGAGTGATCCGAGTGTTGATCCACACGGTGAAGAGTGGCAGGAACAGGGACAGGAACGTGGCCCCGATGACCCCTGAGAACTCGAACCGCGTGGTCCGAGGGTTCAGCTCTGCATTGCTGTTGCTGCTGGTGCCCATAATGTTGTGTTTTTGGCAGACGTGCTGTGTGTTGAGTGCTCTACAAGTGGTGATGAAGAACCAACGATGAGACCAGCAATATACATATATATATATATACAAGATACAAGATACAAGGTAATAGATGACCTACTGAGATGTCGTATAGCAGCTAAGCAGTATTGCAAGAGACGGAGAGACAGAGAGACTGCGATAGTCCAGAGCCGGTAGTTGCGTCCGTGGTACGGTGCTTTTTCCGAACTGTTGCGAGACTCGTTTAAGAGACTGCCCTGCTTCGTTGCTTTGGAGAGGTTCTGGGTGGTGGCTCTGCCCGCAGCCCGCGTCTAATAGTAGCAACCAACGCACGGCAGACGTGTGTGGGAGAGTGAGAGGTAGCAACTTGCGGTGATCACTGTTGTTACTCGACGTTGTGTCAAATTAATATTCAATTTGGACGAAGACGAAGACGACGAAGCTGAAGCTGGAGTTGCTGTTGTGTGGGATTAGCCTGCTGTGTAGTGTCTGTGTGAGCAATGGAGGGTATACTGGGTAGGCTTGGTGTTCTGCAAAGTGCGATGTTGGTCCGGTTGGGCGAGCTTGGCGGGTCCCCGGAGTTGCACAGGGACGTGCTCGGTTTCCAGACGCTGGTGAAGTGTGCTGTCTCCGCCTTCAACCAGTGTAACAGGTACTGCAAGTTGCGGTGGCGAGTGGACGCGCGGCGTGTTGGTGGCGGCGACGCGTTGGAGCTCATCGAGGGCAGCTGGAGGCAGTTCTCCGCGGTAGAGGTCGCGCACTACGAGCGGTTGCTAGAGCTCGTCAACTGGTGCACGCAGTTCCAGTTGGCACTACTGGAGCGCAGCGAGCAGCAGACTGTCTCGATGAACAACCAGGTGGACCAATTGAGGGACGAGTGTATTCGGGAACACTCTGTCGCGGCGGCACCTGCGGAGACAACAACAACAACGACAACGACAAACCTGCAACAGGGTTCCCCCCGGGACCAGCTACTGTCGAAGACGAAACGACTGACGAGCAACCTGATCAAGAGCAACCAGATGCTGCAGTCCGGGGTCCTGCAGAGCGACCTGAACTTGGACGAGCTGCGGGGCCAGACGGCTTCGCTGAACAAGCTCGACGACAAGTACAGCCAGTTCGAGCTCGTGTTCCACCGCACGGCAAAGCTCGTCAGGACCCTCGAGAGCGCGTCGAACCAAGAGCGCAGAAACGTGTACATGGCCCTCGGGTTCCTCTGCCTCGCCGTGTCGTGGGTCCTTTGGAGACGTATATTCAAGATCCCTACGAAACTCGCCCTGTGGCTGATGTTCAAGTTCTTCAGGGGGGTGCTCGTTTCCGTTGGGGTTGTCCGCCGCACCATGCGCCAGCAACCAATTGCAATTGCAGTGAGTGCCAGTGCCAGCGGAACAACTACGAGTTCCGCCTCTACGATCACGGACAGCATTGAGCACGCGGTCAGCGAGGCAGTCGACCGTCTCTTGGCACACGACGAGCTGTAATCAATGAACCAACGCGGCGAAGAGAGCCCAGAGAGCCCAGAGCCCAGACCTCAAGAGCTCTTGTCACCGGTTCGCAGCTCATCGCGTCCTCATTTTTTGGCGGTGAAAAATTTTTCGCTGCTTCGTTTCGAGGTTTTAAAGCGATGAGCCTCTGGGTTCATCTCTTCCAGGTTGTGTCTTGGGATACGGTGCCGTACTCGGTAGGGATAAGTGCTGCAGTGTCCCGTTTGTGTGAAAGTATGGCGCCTACTGTTGTGAAGAAACGTTCTGCCGCGAGGGCTGATGAGCAGATTGTGAAGAAACCGAGAATTTCGCTCAATTCCTCAGAGGAGGAGGATAACTTGGACCTGAGCGAGAGCGAGGGTGCCGGTGCCGGTGCCGGAGCAAGCGATGACGAGGGTGTAAGCGAGCATGGCTCTGGTGAAGAGGGTGCAGGTGATGCGCCCGCGGAGGGCAACGGGTCGTCTAACCATGCGGAGCAGAGGAAGCTTCTGAAGGAGCGGAAGATGCAGAGGAAGTCTGGGTCCGAGATCCAGCAGATCAAGTCTGTGTGGGAGCGGTTGAGGGTGAAGTCGCCACCGATTCCAAAACCCGTGCGGGAGAAGCTGTCCAACGAGATCTGGGAACTGTCCAAGGACCGCATCGCGGACCTTGTCCTAAAGCACGATGCGTCGCGTATCGTGCAGACACTCGTCAAGTACTCCACGAAGGAGCGTAGGGAACAGATCGTCGAAGCGCTGAAGGGGAAGTTCTACGTCCTGGCGACGTCGTCCTACGGGAAATACTTGCTCGTCAAGCTGCTGCATTACGGATCCAAGAAGTCCAGACAGTTGATCATCGACGAGTTGCACGGCCACTTGAGGAAACTTATGAGACACAGAGAGGGTGCGTACGTCGTTGAGGACCTGTTCGTGCTGTACGCATCCCACGATCAGAGACAGCAGATGATCAAAGAGTTCTGGGGGTCCGAGTACGCCGTCTTCAGAGACGACCACAGGGACTTGACGATCGAAAGTGTCTGCGAGAAGAGTGTCGAAAAGAGAAGCATCATCGCGAGAAACCTGATCGGTACAATCACGGCCTCCGTGGAGAAGGGGTCCACCGGGTTCCAGATCCTGCACGCCGCCATGAGGGAGTTTGTCAAAATCGCGAACGGCAAGGAAATCCTAGAGATGGTCGACCTCTTGCACGAACAGTTTGCAGAACTCGTTCACACTCCTGAAGGTTCTGAGGTGGCGTGCACTTTGATCGCCAAATCGGGGGCCAAGGAAAGGAAACTCATCTTGAAGGGGTTGAAGGACCACGGGGAGAAACTGATCAAGAACGAGTACGGGAACTCTGTGTTTATTACATTGTTGTTGACGGTAGACGATACTGTGCTTGTCTTCAAGACCTTCGGACCCTGCGTCAAGGAATTCTTTACGGAATTCATCGTCGATAAGTACGGCAGAAGACCGTTCCTATACTTACTTATGGGGCTCAGCGGGAAATATTTTGCACCAAACGTCAAGAAGGAGTTGGAAAGGTACGTTGAAATGTCTAAGGAGACGTCGAAGAAGGACTCGCTTGTTAGAAGACACGAACTGCTAAAGAGGTTCGGACCATTGTTCATCAGCAGCGTCAACAAGAACCACAAGGATATTTTGGAAGAGAACTTCGGGTGCCAGTTTGTCTCCGAGTTGCTGACCAGTGACGAGTTGTTCGACTTTTTAGATGACAAGGCCAAGGCACAGTTCCAAGACTTGATAGACTCCATTGCGGTCACTTTCAAAGGTGACGTCACAGACGAGGACCACCCAATACACAGACCGTTCTCAACGAGGTTGTTGAAGGCCATGATCCAGGGTGGGAAGTGGAACAACAAGGAGAAGAAGTTGGAAACCTTGGCCAAAGTGGAAGGTCTTGGTGTTGCGTTTGCTACTAAATTCTACGACGAGATTATTGATTCTGCCAACATACTGGCATGGATTAACAACAGCGACAGCTCGTTCACCATTGTGGCCCTTTTCGAAACGCTCAGAGCCCAGAAGGACGGCGAACAGTTTGTTAAGGATTTGAAGTCTATACAGAAACAGATCGATGCCGCAGAGGACAACAAGGGCGCCCAATTGCTAATCAAATTGTTGAAGAATTGAAAGTTAAAGACTGCTCCAAAACAGCAACAAGGGGGAGGGGACTAGACCCGGCGAGGTGTCGCATGCCGTTCATATATATATCCCTCATTCTGTATACTATTCTCTATCGTTAGCAGCGGTTTCCACGAACCCGCTTCAATATAAAGGAAATTTCATTAAGTAGTTACCACTAAGTGAGGGAGAAGAACCTATAGTTACTTTGGGTGTCGATCCAACCAAGGGTTACGCAGTACTCAGTTGGCCAGAGGGATCTATCCAGGAGAATCACCAGTTATGGTAGAGGATGGTGAGGAGGAAGTTGCCCCAAGAAGTGAGTCTCCAATTGAAACGACGGTTCAAGAAGATACGGCGCAGCAGGCGAGTCCACAACCGTTGGCAACCCCACAATCAGATACTGTAGACTCCTCATCCCAGGAGGTAAGCGCTGGAGACCAGACGAGAGAAACCGCACAGCTGGAAGATGCAACATTGGAGACAGGTGCTGAAACAGAAGAAGATGTTCAAAGGAGTCCCGCGAGAGAGCACCAATCCAAGAATAATTCAGACGTGGATTCGCAGAACACTACTAAAGGGGACAACCAGGAGAAGAATGACCCAGATGTCGCATCTCAGAAGAGTTCCATACCGGACACCACACCCATTGATATAGGATCCGGTCCGTATTCTATATTCCCGATTATCAGAGATCTCCCCAAAGATGTGAGTTACACTTGCTTTGAGTGTTACGACGAGCATGTGTACTTGGGCACAAATACGGGTGAATTACTGCATTATTTTGAGATAGAAGAAGGCCATTACATGCTGGTCTCTAGGACACATTTTGACTCGACAACGAGCGCCCCAATTGAAAGGATTATCTTACTCCCGATTATAGAAAGAGCTTTGGTGTTCAGTAACCGCCAGTTGTTTCTGTTTTTACTGCCAGAGTTTGCTCCCGTACCGAACAGTCACAGAGTACGGAAACTAAACGAGGTTGTATTGGAGAGTTGGGGAGGTAATAAGGATAAATACAGAATAATCGTATTCACTAAAGATGGAGCCAGTATCTTGAAAGTATCTGAAACAAATTTCCAGAGAGTTCGGAAACTACCAGACTTGAAAGGTATTACATGCGCCTCAATTAAGGACAAGACGTTAATATGCTCCGCGGATAATAAGTACCAGATCATCAGTCTGCAAAGTGGTCAAACTACGCCGCTATTCAAGATCAGTGAAGTTGAGTCAGCGGCGATGGCCCCCATTATTGTTGGTTTGGGGTCGGAAGAGTTCTTAGTGTGCTCCGGTGGAGAAACAAGTAAGGATGAGGCGATGGCATTGATCTTAAACTATACGGGTGACATCAGCCAGGGAACGCTTGTATTAAAAGAATACCCCAGGGCCGTGCATGCGGATTACCCACACATACTGATCACGTATGACTCCGGTGAAACTTGTGTATTCTGTTTGTCCACCAACGAAGAACCACGAATAGTGCAAGTGATGAACTCAAATAAGAACAATTCGTTGCAACTGGGGAAGACATTGAAAAAGTTCAAGAATTTTGCGAGGGATGAGGAAACTGTCGCGAGACGAGATAGTATCGTTGATAAGCTTCGATATACTGCTTACAGCTCACATACAGACATCTCATCTGCTTTCCAATTCAGGATAGATCGGGAGCGGGCTCTTGTCGAGGACTTGTTCGAGGAGACCACGTCTAACCTGCTTTGTGACGGGCACACGCTTTATGGTTTAATAGCATCACCTTTTTTCATGCGCATAAACAGTTTCACAGAAGATGAACTGACATCGATAGAGAGTTATCTGGAACTGCTCTCCAAAAAACCCAAACTTTCCAGTTTCCTGTCCATCGAGTTCAGATACTTGATTCTATTGAGCCTCCTACTGCAGTTGCTTCACTGCCAAAGTATAGGCATTGATATCATCAAAAAATGGGCCCTTCAAATAGAGGTTATTGATCTCCGGATTTTGTTTATCTTGTTTGGACTGCGCGTATACGGTGAATGTTGGGCTTTCAACGGGTTGAAAAGTTTGGTGGAGAACTTGAAGTCACTTAAGCTTGTCCACAAATGCAGCGACGACTGCAGCATAGCTCAAATCTTAAAGTTATTGAGGGAAACCTTGAGGAAATATGGACGAGAGGGGAAGGGGAAACACTTGGCCCATTATGCATCGATCTCCAAGACGGTAGATGTCAATCTGTTCATGGAACTGTTAAAAACTACCGGTGATGTAGACATTGATGATTTTGAGAACGAGAACTTAGAAGAGATCACATCTCTGGTAGCTGACGACCCCAACTGCCCGAAGGATCTACTACAAAAATTGTACGAAAGACGCGGGATGATCTCCGAGGTGATAGCACTGCTAAAGAACCAGGGGAAGGCCGATGAAGCACTTTCGTTCATGAAGTCTAACGTTAAGAAGATGACGAGCCAGTATATCGGTGATCATCTATTGGATGACATAATGTTTTGCATTGTTGCATTGATGGGGGGTGAAGAGGACATGGAGACGCACTATATCAAGGAGATTCTCGGTATTTTGAGTGCCGCCAAGATAGACTTCCACGATTTGATAGAGAGGGTGGATAACCAAAACTTGAACGTCGTTTTGAGAGTACACATCCTGGAGAGTATTGGTGTGCAGAAGGATTCGGACAAGAACTTCTTGATAAATTATTACATGGGCCATTTGGAGGAGACCATTCAAAGCGGGAAACTGTGGGAGTTGCTGGACATGTTTTTGGAAGAGTACAAGCACGATTTCAACTACTCGAAGATGGACATACGGAGTTATTTGCTCACAAGGTTGAAGTACAACGACAGGTGCCAGAAGTTTCTTCAAAAATACGACAGTCTCGTGTCTGTCTGCGGTGACGACCCACGGCTGTTAAACGTTTTAAAGAGTGAAGTTTCCCGCATCGATAAGGACGATGTACTGCTGATACTGTTTTTCTTCAAGCGCGGTGCTGAGGGACTGGAGTGTTCCGTATTGCCGCCTGATCAATTCTTTAGAGTCCTCATGAACGTGCACGATTTCTCGGAGCTTGACAAATTAGTCACTGTGGACAACCTTGTCGAGATCATGTCTCATTACTCTAAGCTCGCGACCCCCACATTTGCGGGCAGTTTAATAGTCGAACTTTTGCAGCGGAACATCCACCTTGTGCACGGCAATGTGGCCTTGTTGCTGGCGGTTCTACGGGACATACCTCCTGACGTGCCCCTGTCCGTGATGGACTCGTTTCTGTCCCCTCTACTGAGGGACTACGACTCTCGAGATAGGAACATGGAGATAGTGAAGAAGTTTTGTAAAGTTGAGCTATCCATTTACAATAGGGCGGTAGCATCGTTTGCGTCGGACACTTAGTTACATGTGAGTGGGATATAGGTATAAAGGTATATACAAGATTGGGCGAGACGGGGAACGACGTTCTTGCCCCGTCAACTAGAACAGTTCGTTGATCGGTTTCAAGCCAGAGCATACTTGGTAGAGCAGTTTCTTTGTATCCATGTTGAGACTTGCGTTTGCGAGCAGGCTTCTTCTCACGATGGTGCTGTTGAGGGCGAGGTCTCTCTGGGTCTTTGCCGACGTTGGCGCTACTTTCTTGAAATCTTGCTCCTTGTGACTGTCCAGCTGAGGGTAGACACCCTTGACCTTCTCGTCGAGTGCCGTCTGGTTCATTTTGACGTCGATGTTAGACAGCAGCTGTTCCCTTTCCAGGATCGCGCCTTTCGAAGGTGCACCGACGTACTTGCCAAACGTTGGAGTTTGGAGGGTGAACACTCCGGAGTTGCGAATCTCGTTCGGTGGTCTGTTGACGGGGAAGTTGCTGTCCCTGAGGGTGTGCATAGCAAGGTTCAACATCCTGGCCCTTGGAGAGCTTGTCAGCTGTGTCGCGTGTTTGAGCAGGGACTCGCGGGTAAGCGGTTCCAGCTCAAGCCGCGTGTTCTGCACCTTAGCAGGGGGCCTCGCGTGGTACAACGTTGCGGTACCAGCTCGGGCTGGTTGTCCCGTACGCTTATTCTGCGTGGGATTGCGCTGGGTGCGGGCGGTACGTTTAGTACGGTTGGTACGGGCACCGCCTGTCGCAGTCTCTGCTACGTCGAACACGTCTAGGATCTCATCCCGCTGCGCCAGGGGCGCACCTTTACTCCGCTTGGCTTTGAACTGCGGTTGGTCCGCTGGTTTCACCTGCGACGACGTGGCCCCCGGGGCGGTCATTGGGTGGAACGCCCCCGCAGGACCCCTCTCTCGCATCGGAGACCCCGCAGGACGTCTCTTCTGATGCTGATGCTGCTGTTGCTTCTGTTTGGAGTACTTGGCGTTGTTCCTCGCTGGCCTCTGCGACTTCTTCATGGCTGCTGCCTCCTTCGCGCTGGCGAGCAACTGCTCGAGGAAGTCCCTCGAGACACCAGTACTGTACCTCGCCCGAAGTACCATCTTCCACGGCGTGTGCATCCCTGCTGTGGCTGTACTTGCAAGTATGAGTAGTCGTTGTTAGTTGGGAACTGTTCAATAGAATTGAACTTCTTCTCTTAATGACGAACTGTCGAGACACTGAACCGATGGGTTCCAATGCGCACGCGACGGTTACTTAAACGTAGTATACACACCTAGATACGTTGCGGTTACTCGATGGATTGGAGTTTCCCTCTGAACTCGTCGATGGACTTGTAGCCCTTACTGTCCATGATCTGTTGCAGTTCACTAGCGACCCTGTCGAACACTGGTGTCCCGTCCTTGCACAGCTGCGTACCGATCTGTAGCATTGTGGCACCGCACAGGAGGTGTTCGAAGGCGTCCTTCCCCGTGGCGATCCCGCCAGTGCCGATGACTTTGATCTCTGGGTTCAACCGGACGTAGAAGGCGCGGACGTTGGCCAAAGCGGTCGGCTTGACGTACTGGCCGCCGATCCCACCGAACCCGTTCTTGGGCTTGACCACCACTTGTTCGAGGTCTGTGTCGATGTACAGTGCGTTCCCTACTGAGTTGATGCAGTTGACGTACGCTAGGGGGAACCCGTTGAGGATCCCAGCGATGGTGTCGAAGTGGACCATGTCGAAGTACGGTGGCAGCTTCACCCCCAGTGGTTTCTTGTAGAACTGGAACACCTCCGTGAGGATCTGTTGTGTCTGTTCGAAGTCGTACCCGACCTGTGGTTTCCCGGGGACATTGGGGCAGGACAAGTTCAACTCTGTGACCCCGGAGAAGTCGCTGTCCTGTAGACGGTGCAACATCGCGAGGTTGTCCGCTAGGGACATCCCCGCGACGGAGAAGAACACCCTGCCGTCGCCTTGGCTCTCCCGGTTCAACACGTAGTCCAAGTAGTAATCGAACCCACGGTTGGGCAACCCCATCGAGTTGATGGACCCGAGGGCGAGAGGGTAGTACCTGGGCTCTGGGTTGCCCTCTCGCTCCGCTGGTGTTGCTGACTTGGTGATGAACGCGCCGGCGGAGGACCCGTCCAACTCTTGGAGTTCCTCGACGGACATGCAGTGGACGCCCGAGGCGTTCATCAGCGGGTTGGCGTAGGTGTGGCCCAAGAACTGTGTGCTAAGCGACATCGTGGTGTGGTCTGGCAGTGTGCGTATGGGTCTAGTACTCTTGGTCTAGTTCTAGTAGCCTGGTTCTAGTCTTGTTCTCTTTATATACATGAGTCTGAAGCGGTTCTTCGGCGATCGCCGAGACCAGTTCGACGGGTCGAGTACGTACGTGAAGGCAGTCTCCAGGGCACCAAGTTGGGGGCCGGGGGACTACCTCTTGGGCCAGTGCTTGGCCTTGAGTTGTGTCTTGTTGCGGATGGAGTCGTTGTCCCCCAGCTCCGTGTCGCCGTGGAAGTTGAGGTGGAACCGTGGTTGGTGGTGTTGCTCTGCGGCGGCCCCCGCAGGGCCCGCAGGGTCTACCCTCGTCGCCTGGACGACGTTGCGTCTGAGATACGTCGCGACGTCCTCCATGTACTGCGCTTGCTGCTCGGGGGAGAGTGTCTTGTCCGGTGGGTCGAGCATCCCTGAGCGCATCTGGCTCCTAGCGGCGAGCAACACGGCCGTGTCGCCCTGGAACGCAACGCGTGCTGCCCTCAGGGCGTGTCTGTATGCTGTCAGTGCCGCGGTACCCATCGGGAAGCAGAGAGAGAGAGAGCGTTCGTGGCTTCTTTACGCCCTGTGTCTTGTCTTGTGTAAGAGTAGTTTGATCGATATACAGTTATTTATGACAAGGTCGAGATGGGGAGGTTGGTCCTCGCTTGCATCTCCCGGTGCCCCACGGCTACGCCAAATGCCTATGCATCAAGCTATAGGACTCCAGCACGGCCTTCAGGTGGCACAGGGACCCGAACACGACCATGACGTGGAACATCTGGTGGGAGTTCCCCCAAAGGTCCACTTTCCCCGGGATCCATATCTCAGGGACGCGGAACCCGTAGAGCATTGCGCCCGCGATGTAGAACACCGCCTCGAACCAGACGTACTTCAGCGAAATCCTGTCCAGCACACCGCGGATGCCGAACTTCACGAACCCAGTGGCCATCGGTATGAGTCCGTTGAACGCGAACGCGATGAAGAACGCTGCACGGACGAGTTTGAAGCTGGAACTGTTGAACTGCTTGTTGAACAGGACGACACCGGAGCAGGCGACCCCCAACACCACGGTCACCGCGGTGAACGCGAGGCAATGGCCCATGTAGTCGAAGTAACCGAAATATATCATCGGGATCGTAGAGCATGCGATCAGCAAGATGATCCCCATGTAGTCCATGCGAGACCATGCCTCGCAGTGTCTCTCCGAGTGCTGTTTCAGACAGTGGAACAGACTGCTGCACAGGAGACACGCACCTGCACCGACGAGAAACGTGTTGATAATGAGGTAATCCGACCACGTTGTCGTGGGGAACCTGGGGACCCCCCATTGCGACAGAGCCAGTGTAGCCCCCGCAATGTACAGAACCGCTGGCACGAGATGGCTGTACATGTTGACAGACTCGTTGTTCCAGTACAAAAGGGACCCAAGACACCGACGCACAGAAAGCGTCTCGCGGACGTACCCTGTCCTGATACAATCGTTATCCTGTTGCCACGCGGGCAACTCCTCGTACCTGCAGAGCCGGCCACGCTGACCACTGGGGGCACTACTGCTCGTCCCAGTCACCAACAACTTCCCCCGGGACCCGAGGGCCCCACGAGACACCGTCGCCGTCTCGGTCACCGTCTCGCCCAAACTCACCGCCCGCTTCCTCAGTCCACTGCTCATCCTGGAGTACTCGCCTGACCGACCAGAGACAGAGACCGACCAGAACAACACACCAAACACCAAACACCATCGACTGCAACGACTCATCGCCTTTTAAACCGCAAAAACTTCTAAAAGTTGTTGAGCCGTTGCTGGGGCAACACGCCGTCGATGCTCTTGCTCTTGCTGCTGCTGCTGCTATCGGTCCTCATTGCTCGGTCTCGAGCGGGTTGGTCGCGGCAGGAGTGTTCTGCTCCGCCGGGTCGTCGATGAACTGCGGGACAGCACCGGAGAGGAAAGACGGCACGGTTCCTGCGGTCTCCGGCTCGTCGAGCGCGCCCGTGTCTTGCTCCAACGCAGCGAGTTCTGCGTCCAGTTCGTCCTCGTCGAGGTCGTCGATCTCTGTCGGGTTGCCCATCGCAAGCGCGCTTTGCAACTCGTCACCGCGCGCAACAAGCTCCTGCATCTCGTCCTGCAAGTCCTCGAGCTTGTCGAGGTCGATCTTGCCGTACTGCTGCTTCAAAGCGGCGTTGCTCCGCTGCATCGCTGTGACCGTGACCGCCGTGTTCTGCAACGTCTCACTCGTCATCTGCGCCTGTTGCATGTTCCACTCCTGTGCGTCCAGCGAGTCCCGCATCTGTTCAAGCCGCCGCCGCTTCGCGAGCAACTTCATCGCCTGCTGCCGCAACGCCCTCTGACCCCCCACAGATGCACCACTTTGCAGCCGCCGCTGGATCCCCTGTAACTGCATGTTCAACTGGGAAACCTCCGTGTCCAACCGGGACACACGAGCCTGGAGGGACTCCTGCGCCTGTGACATCGCCGCGGCAGACTCCCGCAGCAACTGCTCGTGGTTCTTCTTCTTGCCGTAGCCCAGTATCCTCTGCATCCTGCTGTAGTCGTCTAGTCGTCTAGTCGAAGTAGTAGTAGTAGTAGTAGTAGCTGTTGTTGATATTCTCTTCTTTATACGGCGACGTCGAAGTACTGGACCGTTGGCGGGGGCGTGTTGCCCGATAGGATGGCGACGTAGTGGTCTGTGTGTGCGTCCTGTACGACGCTGCATGCGGTGAACTGTGTCAGTGGTGATGCGTCTTGGATGGAGACCCGTGCGATGCACTTCGGGTCACCCAGGCGTTCCCACTCCCTCTCGTGGGAACCGTAATCTTTGCCGTCGCCGTCGCCGTCGCCCTCACCGCCCTTCACCTTGTCTAGAGACCACTGCACGAACTCGAGGGTGTCCCACGTCAACACGTAGCTTATCAAGCGACCCTCCAGCCAGCGGGCCTCGACGACGGGGGACCGCAACGAATACTCATCCAACTTCACGTTGTGCACCGTGTCGTACACGCACACGGTCCAGTCCAGGGACGCAGATAGCAACAGACCGTCGTCCCGGAAGCACAGGCTTGTCACTTGTCTTTCATGGAACGGATCTTGCTCACTTGGGACCGTCCTGGGCAGGAACCCGTTATTGTCCAGGGCCAATGGCAACCTCGTGGAGCCCGAGGGGCCCCCGCTCTTGACATCCCTCAAGGACACTTTGTAGATGGCACCGTCCAATGCACCAAGGTACAGTGTCTCCTCGTCGAAGGGCGATCCAGCCAGTGCAGTGACACTAACCTCATTCAGAGGGGTCAATCGAGACAGATGGTTGTCCACGAACCAGTCTTGCGTGTGGTGGTCTATGTTTAGGTACTCACTCATGGCCACGGGGGTCAACTGCACGTCTTGTAACCCCTCACTGCTCGTAGCGACGTCCCTGTACACGGTCAAGTCGAGAGAGTTGAGCACAGCGAGACAACCAGCAGAGGAACCTGTGACGAGTTTGAACCCACATTCCCAGAGCCCGGGGACCCCAGTGGCCTGCCCAACGTGGTGGTTCGCGCTGAGAAGGTTACGTTCCCATTGATCTGGCGTCTCGTCGTCCCGCTCCCCCTGCCGCCGCCGCAACTCGTACAGGATAGTCTTGCCCACCGCGGTGACGAGCAACATAGCAATGACACCATGTCTCTCGTACTTCCGTAGGATCCTCGCATGAGTTACAAGCTGGCCCTGTAGCGTCAATTGGTCCAGTACACGCCCAGCAAACGTGTCCACGACGTACACGACGCTGCCTCGAGGAGACTGGAACGCTGCCATCGTGACCTCTCGGTTCTTGTCGTAGTCCAGGGACACGCACCAGGCGTTACTGGACTCTAGTGATGGTTGAGGTGGTGTCCAACTGTGAAGTAGCCGCACCTCCTGCGGGCCATCTCCTTGGGGGGCGTTAGCGTCCCCCGCTCCGCCCAAGACGTACCACTCTGATGCAAATGTCCGCTCCCTAGAGGGCAGCCGTCCGTTCCTGGGCACTACCAGTGGTGTCAATGGGCCCGTGGGTGTGTCCACCTCGGACTTGGGAGACACCGCGGGAGGTGTTAGTATAGGCGGCAATTCCTTCGGCAATTGTGGTGGCAACTGCGGCAGCGCCGCCGTCTGCACAGCTCTATCGTACGTGATGGTCCTCGTAACTGTAGCATCCCCCACAGCAGCATCAGTCTGCACGGCGGCATCGCACAGCGGCTCGCCTTCACCCTCACCGCTAACTTCCTCGTTCCCCCCGCCCCGCGGTTCCAACAAACCGACACTGCGGTCCCGCAACTCCCGCAACTGCTCCCTCTTCAACTGCAACTCCCGCAACCGGTCCATTGCCCAGCAGTGGCCCACCAACAGCTCGTCACCGTCACCGTCAACAGCTCATCGCGACTTCAATTCGAACTCGAACTTCAATTCGACTCTTGAAGAGAAGGAAGAACCCGCTGAAGAACCGCAAGGGACGCCGCTGAGAGGACGCTAACGGGACACCAGATGGACATCAACATCGAGGATATACTTGCGGAACTGGACAGGGACAGCACGACCGTCGTGGACGCGCGGTCGAGCTCGCAACAGACGGGAGGACCCAGCGACGACGTGTCGACCGTTCTTAACTCGTCGTTGCCGCCGACTACAACAGCAACAGCAGCGCAGGGGAAGCCAGTGGGGGGTCCCCTGCTGGCGAGGGAGGATTACGAGAGTCTTGTGGCCCACTGGCGCAACGAGCGGTGCTCCCCAGAGATCCTGCCGTACCCGCACGCGCTGATGAGGAGGATGTTACACAGGGTACAGGAGCAAATGGAGCAACTGGAGGCCATCTCGATGAACTTCATGGACCCGGACGCCATGGCAGCCGGGTCTGATGTCCCCGGCCCGGCTAACAACAACAGCATGTTGCCCCTGCTGTGTATGGAGGCGGAATTGGAGAGGGTGAGGTTTGTGGTGAGGAGTTACGTGCGGTGTCGGTTCGCGAAAGTCGACCGGTTCTCCACGTACTTGGAGCAGTTGCATGGGGTGGCCCCGCAGCAGTTCGAGGAATTGTTGTCCCCCGAGGAGATCGAGTACCATGCGCGACACTTTGCTATCCTATTGGACTTGTTCAACAACACCGTGTTGAAACACATGCCCGCGGAACTGCAGGCCATCAACGACACGGAGGGGAGTGTCAATATGGTCGACGAACCGGACTGGAACAGGTTCGTGTTCGTGAGAGTGGTCGGACCGCAAGACGGTAAATTCGAATCAGACCCACAGCTCGTCACTTTGCCCAACGGGAAGCATTGCTACACGGTAACGATCCCGGAACTGCAGGAAGACGTCGAGTGCACCATCGGAAGTATCTACGTGATGCGGTATGCAGTCATCAAGGATTTGCTAATGCAGAACAAAGTGGAGTTGATATAAGCACCGGGGGGGAGGGGACTCCCTGTCAATTGCGCTCACAATATACGCCCCCCCAATCTACTGCAAGATGCACAGATGCACTCCACGGCCTGCCACGACCCGTCACCAAAGACGTCCTCTGTTGGTCATCGCCTTCAAATTGTTCAAATTGTTAAAAGTTGAACCAGTTGAACAATTCACCAGCAGCAGCCGTTACACGACTCGTAGCGACTGCAATCATCCGTAACCAGTACCATGGGATATAGCAGTGATGAGGGGAGTGACGCATTGTCGTCTTTGCCCGACGAGGAGCAAGGGCAAGAACAGGAGTTTATCATGGCCACGCGAAAGCGCAGGTCGAACGCAGGGAACAGGTTGCAGAGACTGTTGGAACAGGAGGTCAGGGACGCGCAGGAGAGGACGCAGCTGCTGGAGGACGATGAGGTGAATCTGCTGTTCCAAGAGGACGAGGACGACGAAGAGTTCAGCCTGCCGCAGCGGCGGGGGCCCTTTCCGTCCTCGTCGAGGGCATCCTCCGTCAGCGACGGTGGGAAGTCGCCCTCCTCTGCAGTGGGGGTTCCCTCAGGGACGAGCAGCACGCCCGGTGCAGAGGACGAAGACCTGATGCTCAGTGATTCGGGGGATGAGGATGAGGAGGAGGATGATGACGAGGCCGGCGAACGTGAACTGCAACGGCAGGAAACTATCAAGCGGAAGAGTAAGCGGGGCAAAGCACCGCCCGTGCTGAAAAGGAAACAGGCCATCCCTACTGCACAAGCAGCCCCCGGTGAGGAGCCACCACTGCCGAGAAAGAAACGGCACCTCTCAGAAGAGATCAACGCGGAGAGTCTGCTGAGAATCGAAAGAAGAACGTCCAAGCGAGCCTCAGCGGTCGCCAACAAGCTGCGCGTGTACGAAAAACTGTCGCAGGCAGAGGTGAGGCGGAAAGAGATTCAACAGAGACTGAAGAAACATAAAGAGGACCAAGCCAAGTTTCACACGCTGACGCAGGAGGATCGGCTCGCAATCGCGGCCGAGACGGAAAAGCATAACCTACTGAGTCTGAACAAGTACAAAGAACAAGAACTCTCGCAGAAACAGACAAGGCTGGCGCTGCAACAGCGAGCAAAACTGAAGTTCAAGCCAAGCGAAGTCGTTCTACAGTACTTGACGACAACGTGGCAAGTCACACCCTTCATGGAACTAGAGGACCAAAAATACTGGGACGAACAGTTGAAGAAAAGAGAGAAGAAGAAGAGGAAGAAGTACCCGAAACGTGCTAAGAAACAGGATTCAGAGGTCAAGGGAGAGACCGCGGCACCCAAAGTGGGGGGTGGGACAGAAAGCTTACCGGGTGATCCTAATGTAACCGAGTTGTCAGAGCCACCGACGAATAACCTCGAAGAAGACGCACAACAGTCAACGGATGATAAAATAGAAGTTTATGCTGAAGGCACACCGCGACTCGAAGTCGAGAACCCTCAGAGTAAGACAGAGCCTGACGAAACGGAGGAACTGACAGAAGTGGTACCTGACTCTAAAGAAGAACCTTTGGAAACTCAAATTGATAATACTTCTGAATTGATACCATCGAATGACGACGCAGAGGGTATCAAGGCGGAGGGACAGCCGTCAGTCGGAGATGAGCGCGATGGAGCAAGTAGCAGTATCAAACAAGTCTCCTTTCTCGAACAGCCTGAGATCAATGTGATCGAACAAGTGCAGTCCCCGTCAGTAGTAGAATCGTCCGCCGAGCCTACGCCAGAGGTTTCTTCCCCCATGACGCCGAAGGAGGAGGAAGCAGCCGAATTCGAGGGACCCTTGCAACAGATATCCAAAAACTTCATCACGGCATACAAGTTTTCCAGCATTTTGCCCGCTTATGCACCACCTAGCGGGGGTCGCAAACAACCATTCGAATACGATTTTTTCCCATCTACTGTAAGGCCTGCCTTGCTTGGACCTACTGAACCGTGGCTGCGCTCTAAGTTGGGCGATCTGGAGGATGAGGATCCAAATATAGAGGAGGACCAAAAAATTGAGAAGCTGTTAGCGGAACACGATTCGGGGACCACAGTAGATCTCTCCTTCTTGGATGGATTCCCCTCCTTTGGAGAATTTGACAAAAAGGCTATCGCACCAGTGAGCAATACGGATGTCAAGACGGACTCGATAAAGATTACCACGCGGGCACCAACAGGGATATACGCCAACAACGTCAAAAAGCACTGTTTGATCAACGATAATGACTGTCAGTATTTCGACCCGAAGCTTGGTATCCCATACTCTGACTTACAAAGTTACAAAATCCTGCAGGATCTACAGAAACCGGATGGCGAATACAAATGGTATGGTTTCGAGAACGGCGGAATATACTTAAACGTCGCACAGCGACCTGCAAAGGGGGTCCCCGAGGGATTTTAACTCGGTTCGCCTTCGATCTCATAATGATGAAAAGTATATATGCATCTACAGTGTTTAATCTGTATAAAAATTTCTATTGTTACATTGCGTCGTGCCAATAGCGCTTTCCGCCCAGTTTGCTCTTGGACTTCCCTATCGTTGTTGATTGTAAGCTTCAACCAACGCTTTGAAGTGTTCCTCGTTTTCTCTTATAGTGAACTGTCCCGCGTCCTTCTCTGCATCGTTCAATGTCAAGCTTTGTTGTTGCAGCGAGTTGTACACGTATAAGTAGTTGATCGATAAGAACTTCTCGGGTGCCTTTGTCAGCTTACTGATCTTTGTCATGGTGGTTTCGTAGTCGTTTCTGAGTCTTGTTATCGAGTTGTACAGCGGCTCGGATCTTTCGTCAATTGTCTCGACTTCGACGTCTGGGGGCGCAGGCTGGATACCCAGAAACAGCAGACTTTGCAAGAACACGGTAAACGAGATCGTTAGAGCGTGCGGTGACGTCAAGTTACGTTCCTTGGTAAAATCGAGTTTTGACAAGTTGATACTATTCAGCGAGTCTGACTGCCAGTCGACCAATTGTTGAAATTTGGGCCATAGTTGGAACAGCTGGTCGTTCAAGTAGTTGTCTATAACAGGGATACGACGTCTTAGGGCCTCAATTTGCAACTGGTTGGCAATCCGGATGGAGATCAGGACACCCAGTATGTCGTACACGGATGGGTTTATAAGGACGTTTTCAGTGTACCGCAGGCATTCTTCCCAAGTTGGGCTAATGATCTGCTCTAACAGCCCATCAATCTCAGTCTCATCTTCTGAAACTTTGAAAAACTCTTTCAAGAAGTGGTACTCCACGGTGCAATTGTCCAGTAATGCCAAATTTAAATTTTTGAATCCAATTTCAATATAGTTACTCTTGGTATTGTTGTTAGTTTCAGCAATCTGAGACACCATCACGGTGTTGTCCTCTTGCGTTAAAATTGATAATCTTTTCTTCACTTGGAAATACGATTTGACCGTTTCATTAGTCGTTGCAGAACTGTATCCGTACGATGGAGACAAGTAACTTGTGAACAGGGAGCTGGTTGTGTTATCCGTGTTTTCATTTAGTACAGTATTCCCGAGCGAATATCGGCTGTCAACAGGATTGAACTGTAAAATTGTCAATGACCTTATGTATCGCTTGAAGTACTCCCTGTAGTACCATCTCATGGTGTACGCATATGCTTGTCTGATCTCCAATGCCAGCGAGTAGTTATTCTCGATGATGAACTTGAACAGTTCCTTCAATTTGAGCAACTGACTCTGGAGTCTTTGTGACGGGCCTGGTTTACCGCTCCTGAGGATCCGAATCCGCGAGACAATGTATTTCTTGGATCTTTCGACGATCACTGTGTTTAGAACATCCACGACGTTGCACAAAGAGTCAAAATCCTTGGGCAGGGCCACTTTCTCCTTCGATTTTTTGTACTTGGAGTACATATCTTGCTTGTCCCGGATGAAGGTGATATTGTCGATCCACTGGGAGTTGATCTTACCGGTCAGAATTTCGTGGATAACAGGTGGCGGGATCAAAAGATCATTCACGAGGGGACTAATCCCGGACAGTTTCTTCGAGTTATATTCTGAAACGCTCTTTAATTCCTCTGACTTTTGCCTTATGAACCCCAATTCAGAGGTGTACTTAGAGAGTTTTTCATTGAAATTGGTCAAGTAATCCATCAATGGGGGGATGATGTTTTCGAGTGAGTTCTGTAGATTGTCACGCTTTGTCTCTAAACTCTTCAAAGTCTCGTCCAGTTGTTTCGTATCGCTGAAATCCGGGTTCTCTCTTTCAAATTCGTTATGTTCATCAAGGAAGAGCTGGAACATGTCATTCTGTTTGCTATTCGTTTGGGCCTCAGTGTCACCCTGTTTAACGTCGCCGGGGAGACCCTTAGGATCAATGCCCAGCACTTCATGCAAAACCTCCATTCTGAATCTTAAGAACGTGGCCAATTACTGTCGCTACCCTTCAAACCTTCTATAACAACTGATCGTTATGCTCGCAACTCTCTGTCTCTCCGCCTTTGTATATATAAATATTTTTCGTTATTGTTAGCAGTGCGTAGAGAAGACGCCCTTAGTGAAGGCAGATCGTATAAAGTTCTAGTTGTACGGTGTTCTCGCGGCCCACGCTCCTATGAACCAGCTTTGAGAATAGCGTTGGTGGAGACCAAGCATCCGTTCTTCACACAGAAGCCTGCCTTAAATAAGACTCAAAAAAGCCAAAAAAATAAAGGTCCTACCCGGATTCGAACCGGGGTTGTCCGGATCAGAACCGAAAGTGATAACCACTACACTATAGGACCGTAGTTGTTATATTTTCGGAGGATAATTGTGTTTGTTTTAAATGTAGTTTTTTGGACCCCGGGTAGAGTTTGTTTTGAGTACGATATTTGATCCAAAAGTGCAATTATGCACAGTCCTGATATTAATTACGACTTGGTAACATTTTTCAAACACCTCTAAATATCCTTTACTGTCTGAATACCTTACAACTGCTCAATATGAACATTTAATTTCTGGAATTATCATGACTATGTGTGAATATAGTAAAGTTTGGTGAGCACTGGAGATGGTACACAAATATAGGTTCATCCGCATTGATTTTTCGGAAATATCGACAGACACGCCAGTCTTGTTGAATTTGGAAAAGTTTTTTTTAAGAGGCCGTGAAAGTGTTGAAAGGCGGAAATTTATTTTAGTAGAGCATACTGTTGGAATTAGTGACGCGAACACGTAGATAGTACATTTTACTACGTATGTTGAACGTCCAGTGCAACCTTCGTAAAGATTGAGAACGGATTATTTGTACTGGACGTAAATTGAGACTTACTTCTGAACCGCGTGTGTATAGAAAAAAGATAGGTAATTTAGCCTCTCGTAGAGAAGATGTTATGTAAAAGCTAAAAGAGATAACAGATTATTTGAGTAAAATATGAGTACACTGAGCCAAGAAGAGCGGGAAGATAAGTGCATAAAGTTGGTGGTTCAACAACTTATGAGCCCTGTCGTTGTGAGTAGTAAAATTATTCCCACTGTGCTTACCGGCTCTTTGAACTTTGATCTATGGATCAGTCGGATCTGTTCACTCGTTAACATTACTGGTCCAGAATGGACTGAGTGTATGGAGACTGGGAAAATCTCTCAAACCACAGTGGGGAGAAACCTTGTCACTACGAACTGTCCCACCTTAAACCCTCCACGAGACCCAAAGCGACTCTCTTGTAATTTTATCCACTTAATCAATTCCTGGGGGGATCCCCGTCATGTTATGACGCTCTGCAAGACATTTGAACAAGCGTTGTACTTGGTCATCGAGAACTCAGTGAATGATGAGATTAAAGTAATTATTGAAAATTACCATCTTAATCATCAAACTTCTACGTCGCTAGACGTACTGAAGTATCTCAAATCTGAACATTCTGACTTGAAAGTGAGAGGATATGTAGAAAGTTTTTCAAATCTTAAATCAATGATGAATAGCAGCTTGAAGGAACAAGCTGCTTGGTCAGTGAAGTTTTGTAACCAACTGACCAGTTTTGGGCGCATTGATGACCCGGGGTCTTCTCCAGAGGAGAGAATGGCCGCCTTGGTATTGATGGCGCTAAACCCGGACAAAATCAAACCGTGTATGAGTTTTGTCGGAAATCGTAAATCGGTGTCCTTAAAGGAAGTTTACGATTTACTCCAAGATCTTGGAGAAATGAAAGCGGAACATGGCGAGGTAGCCATGGCCACTAAAAGGAGCAATTATCACTCTCAGATAAAGTGTTTCCATTGTGGAGAAAACCATCCGATTAGTAAGTGCGCTAGGTATAAGCGGGACTATCCGGATGCTGAGGTGTTCAGATCGCATGGAAAGAAGAGTGGTCCACTAAGCATGTATGCTACGTTATACGCATCAACACCGCTTTCCAAATGGAACTGGGTTATTGATAGCGGTAGTTCCATCCACGTGTGTAATGATGCGAATATGTTTAGCGAGCTGGAGATGTGTAGACAGGAGGAGTTGACTGGTATTGTGGGGAACGCAACCATCAAAGGATTCGGAAAAGTTCACGTTAATGATTTTCTTTTGAACAATGTTGCTTACGTTCCTGATGTGGATTTCAATTTGATATCCATTTCAGCAGCAACGGCAACGTCCAATGGTCGTTTTGTTTTTGGAAAGAATTCCATACAGATGGTCAGCTCTGATGGCACTAAGTCTATGATGGCTAAGCAGGAAAATGGGCTTTATCTGTTAAAAACCCGCCTAGGGAACGTGCAGAAGAAAGCATTGACTGCTGCCTCTAAGACAGAGATCCATAAGGATGAAGCTCGTCTTGGAACAAACAGTTTAGCATCACCTGCTTCCGTGTTGCATGCTCGTTTGGGTCACCCAAGTGTAAAGGTGTCTCAGTCGTTGGCTAGGCAGGTTGATTTGCCAGAGAAAGGATTCCCTGACTCCTTGCCTTGTACAACTTGTTCGTTATCGAAGGCGACTATGAATAAAGGTGATGTTTCGGAAACTGAGTATACCCAACCATTACAACTAATCCAAGTAGATCTATGTGGTCCATTTTCTTATGAGAATCTTCACTCAACGAAGTATTTCATGACTATAAGAAATGCATACTCACGATACTACTCGGCGGTACACCTGGAAACCAAAGGAGATACCCCACAGGAATTGATTAAGTGGATAAAGTTACAAGAGAATCACTTTGGGTCTCGTGGAGGGTTTAAAGTGGGGACAGTTCGTAGTGACAATGGTACTGAATTTCTGAACCGTGTTTTGAAGGACTTCTTTGCTGATAAAGGTATTGAGCATCAACTCACAGTAGCCCACAATAGTTTTCAAAATGGGGCTACTGAGCGTGCTCATCGCACTATTGAAGATAAAGCACGAGGTCTGTTAATCGGGGGTAAGGTTCCTCCATTTCTTTGGCCTGAGGCTGTATCATGTGCGGTGTACTTGATTAATCATTTACCGGTGATCAGAAAAGGGGGTAGAATTCCTATTTGTGAATGGAAGAATATTCCACCAAAGGATCTGTCTGTGCAACATCTTCGCGTCTTTGGCTGTTTGGCCTTTGCGACTCTTCCACCTGTATTGAGGGATGGGAAGCTGTCGGCTACAGCAGTACAAGGTATTATGGTCGGTTACGAAACTAATAGGAAGGCATATCGCATTTTTGATCCTCACACTGGGAAGATATACTCAAGTAACCAAGTCAGATTTGACGAATCTGCTTTTCCGTTGCAGAACTACTCTGATCTGCATGATGTACATCCCTACTCCACCACAGTGATAAAGGGAGTATCTAACTCCAAAGGGGCACGCCTACCTGTGTTGGATGGCGGTGCCAGTGGGGATGAAGTTGATGAAGATGCATGTTCAGATCACTCAGCAATGGACGAGGATGAACAAAGTGATAAGTCTGACGCACGAGAGGCAACATCTGAAACTTCGTTAGAAAAGGAGGTAAATGAGACATGCACAGAGACTAAAGAGCTGTCTGTAGTTGAGCCTGATATGCCACTGTTAGACAGAAAAGGGTCTGATATGGATACAGATGGTAGTGATGGCCCTTCGGGGGAATGGATCCGGTAGTTACATTGAATAACCTTCTCAATGGTATTGCGAAAATGTATCCGGACTTTCCTAAAAACATTGGCGAGATTAAGGAAACAGTAGAGAAAGCCAAAGGGCAAGAGGGCATAATTGACCGATTGCGAACAGCGGCGCCTTGGAGAAAGCAAATGAATCATGTGATGGCAGAAGATGTAACGGGAAAAAACGTTAGTGAGATTGGGCACGTTAAGCCAATCAAGAAGCGTAGCGTACAACTCTCAGAGGTAGAAGGAGCGTTAGCAATTCCGACAAGTGTAACCACTGCGAACAATCAAGTGGACAATCATCTGTACAATACTACTTCCAACCAAGTTCAATCGGTTGATGAGGTGCAGACTGAAAATATTAAAAAAGCACTTGGGAGTTCCTTGTGGAGTACAGGGGGGGTCCCAATAGGATCGCAATCGCTGCCTCCGCCATCTTTCAGTTCGGTATTTGATTCATCGATGGAGATATATCAATCTCCGAATCCTGGAGACTCACAGTGTATCAAGGTTTCTAGTATTGAGTCAAGGTGTCCCAGTACATCGAAGGGAGTGGTGTCTACCAGTGCTGACAAGTCGCCGCATCTGGTCCTGAGCGCGATATGCAGAGGAATTTCGCTTGCAGCACTCTCTTACCAATTACCGAGGAATGCTTAAGAAGCCCTCTCGGGGAAGGATAGAGAACTTTGGAGGACGGCATGTCAAAAGGAACTGGACGCATTTCGGGACCATGACACTTATCAGTTGGTACCACTGTCTGTCGGCAGGAGAGCACTGGGCTCGCGCTGGGTATCTACTGAGAAATCTGGCGGCTTGAAAAAGGCTTGGTTGGTCGCACAAGGACACACTCAGAAAGAGGGAATTGACTACACTGAAACTTTTGCACCGGTAGTGCGTTACGAGTCAGTGAGTGTATTACTAGCAATGGCAGCGTCGTATCGACTATACATTCACCAAATGGATGAATATACTGCTTTTTGAACTCTAAGCTAGAAGCACCCCTGTATGTTCGTCAACCTCCTGGATTTACGTCTGCCAAACACCCAGCTTGGGAATTGTCCGGGGGGATGTATGGTCCAAAACAGTCACCTTTGTTGCGGAACAATCATATTGACGCGACGTTGAAGGCCATTGGTTTCACAAAAGACGATGGTATATGTTGACGATCTTCTTAATGCTGCTCCCGATTCTGTAACCATGAAAGATTTGAGCCGTGTTGATAAATTCCTGGGGATGGCAGTTCAACAGAACTCAGATAAGAGTTCGCTGAAAACGTAAGCGAACCATGAGTGCGGTAGGCACTCCCAGCAGACGGTGCGTGCCCGACGCGGGAAGCTTCTCGCCGATGTAAAGTATGTAAACGGAAGATACATAAATCGCGGTGAGAATTTTTCACCTTTTATAACAGGATAAGTGTTGTAACATTGTACGAATACCTGACAATCCATCTCTGACAGTTCACGAGCAAGATTGTTGGAAAAATGGAAAGCTTTGTATCAATGTACAATTTGAGTGTTACCATATGTAGTTCTTAGAAAGGTAGACTATTAATTAACTACTACTAATATGACAGAAAATATGAATCGCATCAGCTTGAGAACATTTACTAGTACTCTCATGGCCATAGCAATCATCACCGCTGTATTCGCCTATCCATGAGTAGGTTGCACGTCCTCTACAAAGAGTAATCAAACTAGATGAAACGTAGTCAGTGTGCTCGTTCCCTTTCTGACATTTGTGGGGAGGCCACACATTAGTAATTAATTGCTGTTCCGTGTCAGGATTTTGCATCTGATAACCAAAGAATGGGTTAGCCTGGTTATCCTCACATATTTCAGAGTACGTTTAGAAACTGTTCATTACCATCACCATTCCCGTTCTATGACATATAAACATCATAGTACTCTCTGTACTTGTCACGTTTACCAAGTACTTGAGTACCACTGTTTGGGTGGTATACGTTGCAATCTAGCAAATTGGGGAAGAATACCAGGATCAGCGTCAGCGGCATCCAAAGTCGTAATATGCTGCATGTCATCGGGAAAACTGTCATAATTAAAGTGCATAAATGAAAGTTTCTTACCTATAGTGCCATAACAATACCGGGCAATTTGCTTCAATCTTGTTGTATTAGTTTCCAGTCTGTTATTCACCACTATTAAAGTACGTTGTTCATCCACGGCAATTGCTGTGTTATTAGGAAAACCGAACGTGTGCAGACAGTGAAGAATATTCCATGCTTCAACTGTTGTAGAGTTATCTGAATGATCAATAACGGGTGAGTGAATGTCCGGTAGTTCTTGTGCAGATACTGCACCACTAAAAACGTGAAGGAAGACGAGAAAGGCAACGATATGATTGTTCATTTTTTGGTGATCTCAGTTTGTCCCAAAGATGTGGTTCAAAACAGTACGTTTCTTTACAAATCAACTAAAGCCAAGGTACTCAAAAATGAAGGGGTAGACTTCCAACTATCTCCAGTGAATAAATCAGACTCAAATACATGTTGTTGGTTCCTTCATAAAATAGTTCATAGGAAAAGATATATATGATTCGGAGACGGCTCAGATTCTGAAAAGTAGAAATTTGTGATCTTTATATAATATGTGAAGATAATTTGTGGAACTCCCCTTGAGAATAGGCTCATAGCCCGTTGCCCTCTCAATTACAGTACTGTAAACTATTATAATCCCGACATGCGAGCACACTCACTCGAGACATGCGGACGACCTGTTATCCGGAACGTATATAAACCGCAAGGTATCTGCACCGACATCTTTCAAGGCCGGCTCTGAATCCAGGACCCAACGAACCAACCTGACTTAGGAACGGATATAACTCGTATAACTACGTATACGGCGTAAATAAGAGTATCAAACAGTCCTTACACACTCTATTCAAACACAACCCACTTGAGCTCTTACATACTACTGAATGAATTAAAGGGCGAGACCCAATAGCTATTCACAAGACACCTAGTAAAAGAACAGAGAACAGCGCAGAGAAGGAGAGACTGGATTTTAAGACAGAAGCACTTCCACCATAAATGGAGATACCTGCGGTAGTGGTACTTCTACTTTGGGTTGCACCGCCAGCAGAGAACGCCTCAGCAGGCAGAACTCCTCTTGAACTCCCTGTGGCCACAGTTGGAGTTGCAATGGAAAACCTCGTTGTTTGCTTGTCGTTTCCATTAGTAGTCTGTTCTGCAGAAATAACACCAGCACCTGCACCTTTACTGGCTGTTTTCGTTAGCCTCTCAGGAGCTGTTGCACCATTTTTGCAGCCTCCAGTACAAGAAGTAACAATGATGGTTGTCGTGTGAAATTCGCCCTTTATGTTTACTGGAGTGGAACCGACCGGGAATGTGGTGCGCGTGGCAACAAGTTCTCCATTAGATTTACTAGTGGTGTAGTTGCACACAACAACGGTGGACGTCACCTTGGTGTACGAAGTGGTAGTCTCTGTTTCAGTCCCAAGCGATCCCGCAGGTCTTTTTGAGCTCTCCGTTGGTTCTCCTACCTCAGTTGTTGTTTTGAACACTTCGGTACCTGTTCTTGATTTCCCCGTGGGCTCGATCAAGCCTGTTTCCTCTGCTGCTGTGCTTCTTTTCGCCGTGGAAGTTTCAGAGGTAGTACTGTTGCTGTAACCAGAGTTCATAGACCTGCTTCTCGACTGGGCAGATACCGCTGAGCTTCTAAATGACTCGCGTGCCCCTTTAGATGAGCTGGGCACAGCCTGGTGCGATGTGCCGCTGACCGTCTTCTTCCAAGGTTCGCTAGAAACGGAAAACGATACATGTGTCGACTTTGACTCGTGGTCTGAGGCGCTCGGAGCACCCGTCGATGAAACATGATAACTGGACACTGGAGATAAAGACACTAAGGAGTGTGATTCAGTAACGGACGATGGGACGGAACGCGATGACCCATGGATAGACGAGTCTGCTCTACTAGTGCTCGAAGAGGAATAAGAGGAACCAGGGGTCGGATGGCTTGCACTAGAGATATGCTGATCAGAGGAGCTAACACTAGCACTACTTGCCAGAGAAATATCGGATGATGACCGTTTTAGCGAACTGGCATTGGACGAATGTCTCGACGGTACCGCACTACTAATCGGGGTCCGGGAAAATGTAGTTGCATAGAGAGTACTTCCAATACCACAAGTTCCATTAGCCATACCGACAGTATACGATGTAACCTCCTTGACAGTGGCACCCCCACTTAGCACTTTTGTCGTTGTCACTGGCTCCGGGACGTCTTGCATATTGAACGTAATAATTGGTTGAACTACTGTTGGATTATCGCTAATAAAGGTTCCATAACTCACTCTCACCTCGCATGGAACAATCAGATTGTCCAAATCCGTTATACCGAACAGTTTCCCGACGTAACCGAAGACACCCAAAATGATCTCATGGTCTTGCATCGTTACATTCCAGGACTCAAGCGAAGGTGTATTCGGTGGGATGATAATTGAACTGCTCAATCCATGTACCTTGACGCTAAGAGGAGCTGCGCCCAGAAACGATAATGCCGAGTCTTCCATTTCGATATTTTGAGTATCTGCAAACTGTACTACGGTTATGAACCCCAACACTGCATTTTTCACCTTCATTGTCCCGGAGCCCTGTACATCCCCCCGAGGCCATATGCTTTTGCTATTTGAAACGGAAATAGTTGTTCCATCGAATAGTTTTGAACTACCAATAGCAGTCACGATACCGTTGTTCACAAATGGCGAAGGGGGACTGGCAGATGGCAAAATGTAAAGTGCTAATTGTGTGTTGGGATCGTTGCTCCCAACATCTATAGTGCCGTCATTGACAAGAGTGCTGGCATAAGAAATAACATATGCCATATCGATGGCACCCGTTGCCGTACCTGCTAGGTATAGGTACCCGGAATTGTAAAAGTTTCCAACTGAAAATGTTGTAGTTCCGAAATAATAGAACTCAGCAGTTCCCGTGATCACGACTGAGGAAGTGGGATTATCAAACATGTTGTTAATAATACAGCTGTCCGTGTTATTAGCAACCAGGGTGCCAAAGACGTTTACATCATTAGCAAATGTATAGCACCCATCTTGCAGGTTTAGAGTGGCACCCTTCTCCACTGTCACGTTCCCGGTGAAAGTACGACCCCCTCTCAAAGTTGTGTCATTGGTCACAACGAAGTCACCAGATACTTCCTGCGCCGCAACAACACGGACCCATGAAACAAATACGAGCAGCAGCGTCTTAAAGTTATAGAGCATCGTGCTTACCGATCTTGTCTCACTGGCATCGTTCAATTGCGCAAAGGACCCTGTTGCATTCTCCTGCTGCACCTATATACAAACCGGTACGGCAGGGCCCTCCGAGAATGGGGTGCCTTCTGCAGGAAAAATTACCGCACTGCAGATTAGCTTTTCTTGTCCCAAACGGGAAGGAGCGTTCGCGTTTTGGGCCGTCTTTTCCCGTTTTGGGCGCCGCAGAGAGGTCGGGAGCAGTTAGCGGCGGCCACACGCGAATTGCGGAAGCTATGCGTCAGATTTGGAAGCTGCGAGCAGTAGACAGTTGGTGCTGCAGGTTCTCAATCCAATAGCCACATCTACGATGGGCCTGAACTTAAAGAACGTATTTTTCATATTCGGTCGAAGAACAAGGACAACGTTGGGATACAGGATCAGACTACGAGCATCTCAACAATTAGAACATGTATTCTGAGAGGGAATCATGCTCAGGAAGACTGAATTTTAAGGAATGGTCTCCGCGTTCTATTTTTTTGCAGAGGAAACAACGGTTTCTGTTAAAACTTAGTTATGAATTACTAACCCTCCCGCAAAATACACCCGAAGAACTGTTCACCCTGGTGGCTCACCCTAATATCCCCTGGTTTATAAGTTAAAGACCCAACCGTTGAGGGGTAAAACGTTTACAAAAACTGTTCAGGAAGAAACATAGCTACGCGGGAGTCTAGAGGACGGATTGTTGAGGAAAGCGGAACGTCTCATACACTCCATCTAACCACAATACAAAAACCTGATCATACGTGGCTATTTTGATGCTTTGTTCCATTTCAGAAAGAGTATACCGCGTGACGAAATTTTCCCTTTCCACTTCGGCGGGTTACAGATCTGGGTGGACACATCGACGAAAGAAGAAATTGTACAGACCCTTGGAATTACCGAACAATATACACCGTGGGAACAAGGCGCCAAATATGAGAGAGATAATAACTGTTTATTATTTAGCCCATCTTCTCCAATTTCATTGTAGAGTGTATAGTATATTTCGGAGGTAACTCCCCCAGTGTATCCCCCCATAAACAAACACATCTAGATGAGAATCCTCATATTATTTAGGTAATTGAACAGCTCTGCATTCGAAGCAACTCCCGGGCAACGCGTGTACTTTGGTGATACTGTCTGCTTCCGGGTCCTCCGCTGTTTCTGTGACAGGAAACACAAAAATGTTACATACTTCCAAAACGGGACTTTATTTCCCGTTTGGGACAAACACGAATAAAATAACGCACGATAGAGGAATTCCATTTCTCTGTTCAGTTCGCTGTATTTTCCTGCAGAGACAAGAGGTGGGTTTGCCGAGAGCTTAACAAATCGTATGATCCTGCGGGAGGGAGAAGTTTGGCAAAACTAGTGCTGCCTCATCCAATTGCTATATAAGCAGGGAAATACGGTACGTGTCGTTATCCACCGCGTGTTGTGAGACCAACGGACCAGACCCCCAAGATGCTTGGAAACTTCAGAATAGTTCTACTGGCGATTTCCTCCCTGTTGCACGCAGTTCTCGCGCAGACAGAAATCAATGGGCTGGTTGTGACTGATAACGTTACGTTGAGCGGAGATCATGTATTTCACGGTGACGTGACGGTGGAGAAAGGTGGCAGTTTAACCCTGACGGGCGGATGCTATACGTTCAATAACGATTTGAACGTCTACGGTAATTTTGTATTTGACGTTGACAACTGCCCTAATTCTCTATTTGATCCTGCTGCCTCGTCTGTCAACATTACTGGTACAGCAGAGCTCTATTTTTCCAGCAGTACAGATATGTCTCCGAAAGCCTTTTTTAACTCAGGGCACCTCTACCTAAGAAATAATAAAGAAGTTCATTCTGCCACAGCGTGCAGGCTCTCGGCACTCAGTTTCATGAACAAGGGCGCAATATATATTGAGAACAGTGATGACTTCTCACAAATGAGCTTGAAAATTGCTTATTCACCCGAATTCCCAGCTGTGAACGACGGCCTCATAAGTGTGAAAGGCCTGTCACCGGCATTTAACTCGACAACGGTGAACGGTTTTGACCACGGAATGTTCTATATTGAGGGGGAGTTGCAAGGATCTGGAACAATAGATGTAACAAATGGGGTGTTTGACTTGTATTCTTCACAATATTCAGAAAGTCAGACGATCATCTTGAAAGACTCGGTTTTATTAGTATTCCCTATTGGAAGTTCCAGTGCTTTCGTGCATGGACTAAACAGTTCCATGATACTTTTTTTTGGCGGCACACTTTCCAATGTGACTGTACAAAATGGAAATGTGCTTGCTAAAATGGGGGATAACACTGTTACGATAAGGGATCTGGATAATTTAGTGACGCGATGCGACTTGATACAAAAAGATATGACCGTCATTTCTGGAGGGCAACAAAGAATATACTCTGCAATATTGTTCAATGGTCCCTTCTCTCCCGTCCCGGAACCGAAAACGACTACAGAAGTATTGGGCGGTACGCTGGCAGTAGAATACATCATCTCCTACTCAAGAAATGTGGTGAACGGGACGTGTGGCTTTGGAAGTACTGTGTACTCGACGACCTTTTCGACTTCTATCAGCGCAAATCCATCAAGCCACCGCTCCTCCAGTGTGAGTTCGTCTGTGTCTCATTCATCCCGCACCTCGATAGTGAGCAGTAGCAGTGTTGCATCATCGAGACTCCATTCATCCAGTGGGTGTGCGGCAACTATTCTTTCGTCACACGCTTCTACTGGCAGCAGTTCCAGTGCTAGCCCTTCAGTATCCGGTTCTTCCCGGGCCTCATTGAGTAGTGGCTCGACTCAGTCCTCTGTCCATTGGTCGTCGGGTTCCCTTTTGTCGTCGGTATCTGACATGAGCAAATCTTTGGTCAGTCCCTCATCTGCTCCCTCTTCCATGTCCCAGCGTTCTTCAGTTGGATCGTCTAACTCAGTGACTTTGTCAGGTATCACCTCTTCCACCTCCAGTTCCACTGGGTCGGGACACAGATCGAGCAACCCTGGGTACAGTAACAGCACTGTTTCTGTAACCCCATCATCTAGGAGAACCGCTTCCACTAAGGAGACGCAAACTGAATACCCAACTGAGAAATCAAGAACAGGAACAGTGGTTTCCAAGTTGGCAACGGTAATTGAACACTCCACGGACAAATCCAGGACAGGCAGCTTGGTCATGTCAACAGCGGGCACGGAAAAACCAACCCAAAGATCGCAAACAGACGCACTGTTCAAGACGACTACGGAAACTACCCTCGAGTACGCCAAAGTGACATCCACCGTTGTTGTTTGTGACTATACCACCAGCGATACCGATGGTGACATTGTTGCTACACGCACAACGTTCCCTGTCGGTTCTACCCCAGCGAACATAAAGGGTGGGTTACACACGACTACCATTGTTTCTACATGCACCGTCAGCTGTGGAACCCAGGTTACAGTTCCAGCAAACATTCCCGAATTAAATAATCAGCAATTAGGTGGTGGCGCCAATGCTGCGGAACAGTCTACTCATCCTAATGGAAGTGGAAATACAGAAATCGCAGAAACAAACGACCAGCAAAGGACGGGTATTTCTCCCGTCGCAACGGCGACTGCAACTACTAAAGGGTCAAATGGTCTGCCGACAACACTACAAGTCATGTCTGTTGGACCCAGCGTCACATCCAAGCCTGCTACCATGGCAGGAGTTTCGGTCTATGGCGGTAGTGGATCTGTTTTCAAGCCTAGTCTATCTTGGACTGCTGTGGTTGGAGTTCTATTACTGGGTACCATGTGAACAAACCGTGACAATTATCTCTGCATTTGTGGTTGCTCTCGGAGCATATGTTAAGTTTAACAATTGTAATACTTTTAAATATTGAACTTTTGAAATTAGAATTTATATGAAATATCTGGTCGGCCTTATATATTTTATTCAGATACTGTTGGATATTGTCTTTTTCGTCGTGGCTATCCATTTTAAGTAGAGATTGAGAGATGACGTAGCTAAAGTTAACTTCTTAGTTATACTATATAAGTATAAGGTTCGATGGTCTCTTCGGTATGTACCAGAAAGAGAGACCGATACTATGGGTATAACTAGTCTTTATATATGTGATAATTTCCCAGATATTCTCAGAATAGGAGTATGTTTCACAGTACGACATATTAACTTCCACATGGCATTAGTGTTATACGTTTCATAGTTGCCACGTGTCATTATCGTTTCATATTCTGTTTATGCCTATGATGATATCTTATCACCCCTATAATAGTCATTTTCTATATTCAGCAGAATCTGATAGCATTTTTGTAATTGTGATACAATTCTTATTACATGTTCATTGAATACCGCACACTTTTCTCGTGATGACACGTTCTTTAATTAACGTTGCAACACATGAGGAACACCGAACTTCAGTATACACTTTGGAAAATTATCCGTAATTACACGATGCCGCATATTCTTGCAATTTCATAATTACACGTTGCTACTTAATTTGATAACTTTCTAATTGGATTATATGCCGAACTTAGATTTGAAAGGTGTCATATTAGCCATCGTGTTGTCCTTCGTATAAGTAATTATTGTTGAATTCTGAAACTTTTCCAATCAAAACTAGTTGCTGATCGAAAGACCAGCAGAACCCAGTTCATTATCAGTTGCAAGCTCGTCAGTAAGAGTACAAAGAAAAACGATATGTCAAAAGGTGGAAGACTATCAAGATGACTATTTTTCGTATACGAAATTACCTTCAGAACAGTCCGTATGAGATCATTATAGTTTTAGCTCAACAATTATTGCTAAAAATGACTCTTACGGACTAACTTCCTTACATTAACTTAGGGGAAGACGCGCTTATTTTAGCTTAGCGTCTATAAATTATAATTGGAAACACGTCGCAAATTAGCGAGGAAGCGTGATAAGCGCATTGCTGCACGGTGCAGATGTCGTAATGCTTGTTCACACTGAGGGTTACTACTGTAATTGCGAGAAAACACTGTTTCAAGAAACTTGACAAAACGGGATTACCTTTCTAGGACGGATTTTTTACGGTTAGATTCAATAGCAAACAAACATCAACGGCAACCGGATCGGAAGTTTATTGCCGTGACCAGGTAGTCTAGGCCGGCATCGACATTAGCTGAACTTTTCTCATGGGTACTTGCGTGACAACATCACACTGCCTCCTCTGGAACGCAAACCCCTTCTGTATTGGTGAGACAGCGGTCGGTAATGGACTAGTTCTGTAATGGATCCACGTGGATGAAACTCTGACCACATCCTTCTGCGCATTCCTGAACTGGAAATCCGCAGTGTTGTAGAGTAGGCAGCTAGAAGCATTCAAGTCCCTGATAGAAACCCGTGGCCGGCGCTCTCGTTGTGGTTAATGACAGTCCCTGGCGCAGCGGACAGTGGCAGCCGTGTGTCCGGCGTATTCCTCAATGGCATCGGCAGCCGCCACGAGCTTCTCCACGTTGTGTGTCTTCTCATAAAATACACAATGCCATGCCTACGCTCGCTGAGATTCAGGCGCCCCTCCTTCGCCACTGAACAGGGGTATTCCCCGGCCCTTTTACTGAGCGTGTTGTATTTCAGCAGCTTCCCGGCACGAACGTCTGCAAACCAGAAACTGTTGGTGACTTGACGAGAGTACTCAACGTCTGAGAGCGGTCTCCCAACGCCGTCCGCAGTATTGCTGGGGTGAGCCTGACCCCCGGTTGCTTGACCACACAGTTGAACCGCTTTTACGATATTAACCAAAAAGAGCATATGGACGATTTTTTCGCGTTTTTTTCTGGAAACTTATCAAGAGATTATAACGCGTTTGATTACTTCTTCATTGGATAAATACCTACGATATTAGCTCGTTGTCTCGAAGTAAATTTTTCATCATCGAGTATCTTGCTTTTCCTTGTTGGGTGAACCGCTAAAGACGAATTTATCTGCCACCGAAATCTAAGTTCAAACAGATATTTTTGTTCATTCCTTAAGAAGGTCAATTTAGGTCATTTAGTTTTCGGCAGAGATCACCGTCCAGAAATCCGTAACAAGTGCGAACAATCTTACGTTCTATACCTATTTGAAATGTTTGATTGTCTATCCGATTATATTGAGAATCCTCATCTAACTTCTTTCGCTGCGATTGAGAGAGCAGATAAAACTCCTCATGATGTTAACCTTATAATATATAAGTTGACAAATTGTTATTACAATGGTAGAGATGATCCAGTGATTTATGCCAAGACGCTTTATCATCTTATCAGAGAAGGAAGGAGTTGCGGTGTTGTGATACCAGAGTCCTTTATTGCCAGTAAAATTGTTTTCAATCTTCCCGAGGCATACAGAGGTATTACAACTGCATACTCTCTGGCACCCAATTCGCTGTCATTATTTCAAATTTTGGACATGATCTATAATGTCCATTGGTCATTAAAAAGAGCAGAATTTGTGATGATTGTATGTCAGCTATGTGACAAGACCGGTCACGACGCTAGTGCATGTCCAGAATACAATGTGATTTCTTATACTGAAAAAAGGAATTCGTCTCCAGAACCCACCTTCAATACAACAAAAAAGTGTGTTGGTTCTGGAAAAGACTCAAAGAAGTTGTCTAAGGCACCAACTAAAAAATACATATCCTTAGTAACCTATTCCGATGGTTATTCATCGCACGATGAGCTTAGACATCCTTTAAACTCTTCCATGTATGATGACTACTTCATCTTGGCTTCTGTTGCTGATATTTCTGTGATCAGAGACTTGAAATTTCTACACAATCAACATTCACCAAATGCTAAAATAATTTGCGAGCCCACCAAAAACGAAATCCCGATTACAATAGCTGGCGAGTTAAAATTCCGCTGGGGAAACCGACGAAACGTGCCAAATCAAAGCTTTCCATACAACCCAATGTAATAAAGATATTCTCAGCTGGAATGCTATTGAGAAGGCTGGTTACATCGTTGACGCAGCGAATGACCGCATATTGAATGACGAGGGAGAACGTGTCGCACCAATTGAACATGTAGGGAAGTACATGTGTATCAATAAGTCTTTCCTACTTTACCCCGTGTGTTAGACTGTTAACAACCTACAGAGAAAATTTTCCATGTCCATTACATCGTCTTTTCGGGCATGTTAATATTCAAGACATGAAAAGATTAATTGACCTGGGCGTCATTCAAAATATCCAGTCTTCTGGTGTGGATTGAACAGGAATCGCCAATTCCCAATGTGAAGAATGCCTGAGGAGGGGGGGAATGCGAAAACACCGTCATAGATTCACATAGTTATATTTTGGTAAAAGCTTCTCCTAGAAACTGATTCTCATGTTAGCTCAGTATTAGACTCCTTAATGGAAATGACCCATATAGCTCATATCGATATCGAACCTAGATCTGTCATTTCGAATATCCCTAATAATGAGGATATTCCAGTAGTTGTAACATAGAAAAAAACAATAGTGTTGGAAATAGAGATACGAACACGCACCCCGTGCGATACATATGTTTCTATATCTCTACGACGTTTTGTTACGTGCAGTAGATGCTACAATTGGTATTTACCACGCGTCTGTGCGCAGTCTTCTGCGGAATACGAAATGTGGATAAAAATAAGACGAGATTATAACGTATCTTGAATTTGTTTGATGTTTCTTCCAGAATAAATCACATAAATAGCCACCATATAGACCGTCGTCTCGAAGTAATTCTCATCTTAGATTATTTCTTATGTACTTATTTTATATATATATATATTTTCTCCTTACATCTGTAGGGGCAAGAAACCGTTTGTTTGTCGGTAATATCTATGATAGACCTCTACCAATTGGGATATCATTTTTAAAGTTTCATTTGGTCAAAATAATGTGCGCCCGGGATGCCGTCTTGGATCGTATACCCACGCGTAATATCTGTATTTATGCTCTCTTTCTTTTATTGCGAGTGCGTTCAGTTACAGAACAAACAGGATTTGCTCCAACACGTACATCAATTCGCCCGAGATCTGATAAATTCATTAGTTCGTCATGTTCTTGTGTAATGTCACGGACTTCTGAGCTCCAGTTGTAGCTTTTCTCTGCTTGTAAATAGCGGGCACGAACCGTTTCAGGAACAAACGCCAATAGACTTCTCCGCACACGAGCATATAGTATGGTATCTTCTCTAGTTGTTTGAAAATGAGGCAGAAATGAGAGCGTGGAGGAGGTCAACACGCTTATAACTTTTTGCCGGGCTGCTTTGTTTGTTTTTCCGACCACTTCTAGCAGCTTTCCAATGTCGTTAGATAATATTTGGGCATCAATAACTTCAGGGGTATTATTCTGAACAGCCCCCAAGAACCCTATAGGCGCGAAAACTGGTATTGGTGATGCCTCACTCAAGGAAGGAAATAAAATGTTCCTTACTTGTTTGTGTATTTGGGCATCAAGGGTTGTGTCCGGCGCAGGGCTTGCCTCCGATTCATCAAGCGGGATTATCTCCTCCTCTGGAAACTCCAGCTGTGCAAATCTTCTAAAAGGTGTTAGATCAACATCCAAATCAGGTTTGAGGTGTTTGCAGAACCTATATATGTAGTCGTGATACAACACCAATCTGCGTTTGGGTTTCTCACTTGCGATAGACGGAGAGGTACCCAAAAATTGTGACAACTGACGACGTAATACACTCTCCATATGTAGTTGTGGGCTGTTACCTTCAGCAATCCGCCTATCTTCGATAGGTTGGCAACGCAAAAATTTTCATTTCAAACATCTTGGTTGTAATTGCGTGGACTGCCCGAATGGGGGATGGTACTTTGGAGCAATCCATATCAACATAAATCACTGCTCAACTGCACACTGCTCGCTGCGAACAGTAAGTTTTTTCACGTTTTTACTGCTCGAAAAACATTGCTCGCAGCGAGCAATGGAAAATGAACAAGATATGTCCCAAGAAAACATTGCTCGCTGCGAGCAGTGTGGAAATGAACAATGCGTCTGTCGTGTTTGACGGGACCGACGCGTTTTTTATGTTCGTATTTCGACGGAAGAAGGAATCTACCAACGGTCCTTGTTCGACATGAGTAACAAAGACCAATCTGCTACAAAGAGCAAGGTGTAGTCAACCCTAATACATCAAGATGTGACAAACTTTAAACAATTAATGGAGTCTGAATTATCAGATAACATCATACAGATTCAGAAGATTCTGGAAAGTTACTCTGACGAGTAAAAAGGTCCTCTTGCCAAGAGGATTACCTTTTTAATACTAAGTGTCGTTGTGTTGGAAAAAGCTGGTGCCATAAAGGTCAACACGTTTAATGCGTACACAAACATAGTCCACCAAAGTTTGAAGGTTTCCAAGAAACGAATTGTGTTTGCGTACAAGACAAAGCTACCCAAACGTCTAAAGAAACTGTTTCAAACCACTAGACGACTAGAAGACTAGTAGTAGAAGTTTACTAGAAGTACTGATACAACGAGGGTGGTACCTACAGACAAAACCTCATCACAGTCAACTTTTACCAGCGTGGTATCGAATCCGGTAAAACACCTAAAGGACACAGTGAGAGAACAAGTAGGGACTCAGACACCATCGTCCTTGTACCCAAAGAAACGTGGTTGGTCAAGATCTAGATCAAAGGCTACGTTCATTGCAACTACATCCGTAGCAAATGAAACGTCACTGGGTTCAAAACTGACTGACGAAGAGGCTACGAACATAGTCGATGCACCTGAATTGCCCAGCTTGGGCGGTAGTCGGTAAGATGGAACAATTAAAACTTGATAAATCAAACTCATCTTTAGCGGTACATCCAACAAGGGCAAAAAACCGCTATATAGGTCACAAGATAAATTATCTTATCGGCAAAGAGGAACAGGTAATAACCAAATGAGATACTTCGAAAGCTTCGATTAGTTTTCTAATTTAAAAAATAAAAATACGTAAACGTGCATGAATGCTTAATTGATTAGCAACTGTAGTATAATACTCAGTTTCAACAGATTAAAGAATATTAAGTGTTTTGGTCATGTGCCATTTTTTGACCAATATAACCGCCACCAATTAAAATTTTTGGCTGAGAAACTGAGCTCGCATGGCGTAATGGCAACGCGTCTGACTTCTAATCAGAAGATTCTGGGTTCGACCCCCAGTGTGAGTGCTCTGTCTTCTTTCCTCTTTCCGCGATAGTTTAATGGTTAGAATGGGCGCTTGTCGCGTGCCAGATCGGGGTTCAATTCCCCGTCGCGGAGGCTTACTTTTTTTGTTGGCCTTTGTTGAGCGTCAAGTGAAGCTTCGTAAAGAGTGACATAAAAGTCTTCACTAGACGCAGGTTGTGATTACTTCTGAACCGCGCCTATAGAAAGAGAGACTAGTGTGCTAGTCTCTCGTAGATAAGCTGTTATGTAAAAGGTAAGAAGAATGACAGATTATTTGAGTAAAATATGAGTGCACTGAGCCCAGAAGAGAAGAGAGACAAGTACATGAAGTCTGTGGTTCAACAGGTTATGAGCCCTGTCGTTGTGGGTAGTAAACCTATCCCCACTGTGCTTACCGGTTCCTTGAATTTCAATCTATGGTTTAATCGGATCTGTTCACTCGTTGACATTACCAGTCCAGAATGGGCTGAGTATATGGAGACTGGGCAAATCTCTCAAACCGTAGAAGGGAGAAAGTTGGGTCCCCGTCATGTTATGACGCTCTGCAAGACGTTCGAGCAGGCGTTATACTTGGTCATCGAAAACTCTGTAAGTGATGAGATTAAGGTAATGATTGAGAATTACTATCTCAATCACCAGACTTCTACGTCTCTAGACGTACTGAAGTATCTCAGATCAGAATATGCTGATCTGAAAGTGCGAGGCTATATGGAAACAGTCTCTGAACTCAAACCCATGATGGACAGTGGTTTGAAGGAACAGGCAGCTTGGTCACTAAAGTTTTGTAACCAGCTGACAAATATTGGGCGCATCGAGGACCCGGGGTCTTCTCCAGAGGAGAAAATGGCCGCCTTGGTATTGATGGCATTGAACCCAGACAAAATCAAGAAGTGTTTGAGTTTTGTTGGGAATCGTGAATTGGTGTCCGTAAAGGAAGTTTACGATTTACTCCAAGATCTTGGAGAAGGGAAGGCGGAACATGGCGAGGTAGCCATGGCCGCTAAAAGGAGCACTTATCATTCGCAGATAAAGTGTTTCCATTGTGGAGAAAACCATCCGATTAGTAAGTGCGCTAAGTATAAGCGGGACTATCCGGATGCTGATATTTTCAGATCGAATGAAAAAATAGGCGGTCTACAAAGCGTTTATGCCTCACTGTACGCATCAACGTCACTCCCCAAAGGAGAATGGGTAGTTGATAGCGGAAGCTCCATTCATGTATGCAATGACGCAAGTATGTTTAGTGAGCTTAAGATGGGCAAGCATGAGGAATTGGCAGGTATTGTTGGAAATGCCACCATTGAAGGATTTGGAAAAGTTAAGGTCAAGAATTTTCTTTTACACGATGTGGCTTATGTTCCTGGTGTTGATTTCAATTTGATATCCATTTCAGCAGCAACGGCAACGTCAAATGGTCGTTTCGTATTTGGAAAAAAATTTCTGCAAATGATAAACCAAGATGGCGTTAGGTTGACGATGGCGAAGCAAAGAAATGGGCTTTATATTTTAAAATCACACCGGGGGAACTCGCAGAAGAGAACATATCGAACCTTTGGTCCCCGCACAAGCAAGGGATACTCCAGTAACAAAGTGAAATTTGAAGAATCGAAGTTTCCTTTGAAGAACTATTCTTACATCCATGATGTACAGTCATATGCTACTTCAACGTTACGGGGAGTATCTGCCTCGCAGGGAATACTCCAACCTGTACCAGATGCCAACACTTCTATGGGAGAAGACGAGGCAGGGGGACTTTCTGCATATTCCGTCATAAGGGAGAATGAGAAATTGAGTCAATCCGATCCACAGAGTGAAGCACCAAAGAGCGTGTTAGAGGACGATTTGAACAACCCTAACATAGATGGCGAAATGTTGTCTATCGCCCGAGATGATATCTCTAGCAAAAGGTCTGCTACAGATATGGGAGGTAGTACAGGCCGCGTGAATCCGGTAGAAGCATTGAATAACGTTCTTGCTGATGTTGCGAAAGCATACCCAGGTATTCCTAGAAATATTGAAGAGATAAAGGAAATTGTAGACCGGGTCAAAAAGCAAGAGGGTATAATTGACTGCTTACGAACAGCAGCACCGCGGACAAAACACATGAATCATGTGTTGACAGAAAATGTGTCTGGAAAGAACGTTAGTGAGATTGGGCATATGAAGCCCATCAAGAAGCGTAACGTACAACTTCCAGAGGTACAACAGACGCGTGCAATTCCAACAAAGTTCAATCGATTGATGAGGTGCAGACGGAAAATATTAAGAAGGCACTCTCTTACCAGTTGTCAAGGAATGCCCGAGAAGCCTTCTCAGGGAAAGATAAAGAACTTTGGAAGGCAGCATGTTAGAAGGAACTGAACACATTTCCGGAACATGACACTTATCAGTTGGATAGTGCGTTGGTGGCTATTAATGACTCTTTGGAGGTGACTCCAAGGTCGCTCACGCAGTTGAAGGAGTTTTATTCGACCGACTACTCGAAGGACAAGGTTGCCAAGACGCTGGGTGTTTGTGATGGGGACAAGTTGGAGAAATACTCGTTGCTGACTTTGAAGAACGGTTCTATGATGTCCTATGTTAACCCGCCGCTATTAGTGCGGTAGGGGAAAGTGAACGTGGCCACAAGACAAGAGTTTGGTCCATTGATAACAACTTCAAATTTAAGTCTACTTTGGATATCCATCACAAGTGGGTCTAGTATTGCGCGTTCAGCGCAGATAGTTGATACCTCATGACAGTATCACCAGACCATTACGTCAGACTATGGGATCTGTCCACGAGGGAAGTGTTAAGACAGTATGGTGGTCACCACAAGGGTGTTGTTTGCGTTGCATTAAACGACGTTTGATTCTCGTTTGATCATTTTAGCATTCACAAGCGAGGGGGAGCAAGGAAGGCCAGTTGAAAAGATCCCCTTAATTCACATGTTGCTATAGATGGAATGTAAGGATCTAAGTGTGCAGCTGGGGCGTGAGATGACCATCAGGGACCGTGTGGTGCTGGTGCGTGGTGATACGCCAGTGGAGAAGCAACTGAGCTACCAACTGGACAATCTGGTGAAGGCGTACCGGAGGATCGAGAAGGAGTATTTAGAGGCTAAAAGAAGAGCAAAGGATAAATCTTTAGGTGCCCATACTCAGCGTGGCAGTGACAGCGAAGGTTCCAGTGACAGCAGTGATAGTGAAGAGGAAACATCTTACAGACCAAATGTGGTAAGAATTCATTTATCTGCTGCTAAAAGGGTCTTCCAGTATCTTTACACTACACGTCATTACGGTATGCAGTATCATGAGGGGGCTCCTATTGATATTACCGTATACACAGATGCTTCTTCGGAGTCATCCGTGGATCTCCCTTATTCTACTGGGGGGTATGTGACGTTTATGGCTGGTGGTGCAGTTACGTGGAGTTCAAAGAAGATAAGAACGGTGATATGCTTATCGCCAACAGAGGCTGAATACAAAGATTTATCATAGACCGCCACACCTCAAGGGGAGGTTTGAGTAAGGTTATTGAAGAGCTGCTGCGGGCCGCCACACCTCAGCAGGAGGTCATACAAGATGGTTGTTAAAAGGTCGTACTGGAGCTGCCACACCTTATGGTGTTCTGTTAAGATGATTACTAAAGAGTTGCGCTGGAATCGCCACACCTTAGAAATGGTAGTAAGATGGTTATTCAAGAGGCCCACTGGAGCTTTTACACCGAGAAAGGTATGCGTACTCAAAGCAACCGAACCGAATAAAATTATATCGCTTTGCGCAGATCAGGAACCAACAGTGCTACCAAGTTGGGAACAGCAACAGCGAGTTCTGTACCCCATCGGGGGACGATCCCCATGTGCCAGAGATGACTGGGTGTCATCTCCAGGTCCGTGCTACGAAGCGTTTCTAGCACAATCTTACTAAGTTGAATAGAGTGAGGAGTGGAGTCTATGAATTCAGTTCTGCCACACCATCTACAGTATAGCGTCCAATTTGACTTGCTGTAGATCGCCGAGTATGGTATATCTCGGATTGAGGGGGTGATTATGGGTCATCCTCGTATACATGCTACGAACACGATAGCAGAACCTCACTACGTGAAAGAAAGTGAGCTGTGGATTCTGGAAAAGTTAGAACAGCCACACCGTCTACAGCATAGTATCAACTACGGATTGCTGTAGACTGCCGAAGGTCAAAAGACTTCGGCTTGAGGGGGTGATCAAGTATCACTCTAGTATCCAGTCTGCTGGCACGATGCAGCAGACTGTTACATTGTTGAAAGGAATGCAAACTAACGATCATAGCGGTTTGGCTACATCTGGCATCGACCAGACAGCGTGTAAGAACCTGAGAAGTTTAGAGATGCGATGGTTTGCGGGTTGCAGAAGTAGGGGGGTATGTTGAGCGTCAAGTGAAGCTTCGTAAAGAGTGACATAAAAGTCTTCACTAGACGCAGGTTGTGATTACTTCTGAACCGCGCCTATAGAAAGAGAGACTAGTGTGCTAGTCTCTCGTAGATAAGCTGTTATGTAAAAGGTAAGAAGAATGACAGATTATTTGAGTAAAATATGAGTGCACTGAGCCCAGAAGAGAAGAGAGACAAGTACATGAAGTCTGTGGTTCAACAGCCTTCCATAGGAAGGACAGATACTTTACACACCACACACACACCTACACTGGTCAAACAATCGCCATCTCTGCCAACAACCACCGACTTGACTCTTTGTAATACATTGAAGCGTTTTGTGAACAATTTTTGTGCGGGGAAAATGAAATGAAAAGGAGGGACAACTCCGGTACTTCAAAGCATACAAAAGAGAGCTTGGGATCACCCAAGCGGTATAGGTTCTGCACATTAGAGGATTTGGATCCTGTGTGTTTGAACGGGTTAAGAGGAGAGTTGTTGGTGGTGTTGCCTTTTTTTGCTTGAGTAAGGTGAGTTCTTTCTTTTTAACGGACGCAAATATGGTGCACGTTATATCGTCGCTTCCGCCTGTGGTGTTAAGCAGGACTACAGTCAGTGAGATTGCTGGTACTATTTCAATAGCATGCTGGATAGTGGTGTTTGTTCCACAGATCTATAAGATTTTTAGAAGGAAATCTGCGGACGGTTTGTCCGTGGAGTTTTTGGTTTTGTGGCTCATCGGGGACGTGTTTAACGTCGCTGGAGCGATATTGCAGGGACTGCTGTTCACGGTGATTTTCCTAGCAGCTTACTACACTTTGGCAGACGTTGTTCTGCTGGTACAGTGTTTCTGGTACTCAGGACGGTGTAAACCACCGTCCATACTTAGCAGACGGAACTCGGAGATTCTTTTCGAAGAACTGGAACCCTTGATACCTTCGGACTTCAGGGAACGGAAACGGAAAAGAAGCGAGTTTTATTCAAACACTGTCTGCGTTTTGGCTGTGATATTCTCAGGGTTTCTTTCCTGGTACGCGTCGTACTGTTCGCACTACGGGAAAATGAGGGCAAGACCGCACGAAGCACCGCCTATGGAGATGAATGGGATGGCCCAAGTGTTCGGGTACTTAAGTGCTGTCCTGTATTTGAGTTCGAGGGTCCCACAGATATTGCTCAATTACAGGCGGAAGTCATGCCAGGGGGTGTCCTTCCTGTTCTTCGTCTTTGCATGTTTGGGGAACACTCTATTTATCCTTTCCGTGCTTATCGTAACTCTCGACTACAACTACTTGAAGATCAATTTTTCATGGCTCTTAGGGAGTGCCGGTACCCTTCTCCTGGACGTCACTATCTTTCTACAGTTTTTCATCTACAGCAATTCAGAACACTCTGACAGAGTGAAAGATACCGTATAATAGCTGGGCTATACGTTTATTCAAGAAGTGCCTGTACTTTTACGATGAGAAACTTGATCTATTTTTGGTCTGACAGACCGCGCCAAGATTGGATAGTTAACTAGTGTATCTCAATCCTTTTGCTTACTAAATGGTGTCTATTGCAATCTGTTTGTACGTATCTTGAAGAGGGGAGGGGAGGTTATGAGAGATGGTGTCACTACTGATTCCCCTCTCTTTCTAAATTTAATTAATTTTTGAGTTTCTCTTAAATTTACACAAATATCAAAAATGTTAAAATATTTGAAGTGGTACACTAGAATAAATAAAAGAGGACGCGAGTGAACACGAATCGGGAGACAGAGAGCACATAGCTTCTAATAATCCACAAAACTAGTCTAGTAGGTATTGTTGATTATGTTAGATATTACGGACAGCTTTATGGACGATAGTTCCCAAGTGGGACAAGAAAAAAGGCCCACGGGAAACTCAGGTAAAGTGTTATCTTTCTTCCAAAGGGGTCACTTTTCCTACTTCAATACACTCAGAAGTAGTAAATATGTCCCGACAAATAAGTTCCTGGGGGAGCCATTGGAGGAGAGGACAACTTTTAAAACCGTTTTTGCCAGAACTACAAAATCATTCAAATACAATAAGATTGGTCCCTTAGCGGCTAAGGAGGATTCCGTGCAATCGAAGAATGGGGGTACTGATGAATTTACATTCACTACAAAAAGAGGGAAAAGAGGCACATTGAAATCTTTATTTGGATTCTGGAAGCAGTTACCAGAGACTTCTCAAGACGACGGTCCAAACAACATTTTGAGCGTCTTCGAAGATACTACTAATACGTTGAGCCTTTCAATAAATAATAGTGTGACAATCGAGGCGGGTCGCGAATACGGAATCTTCCCCCTAGGCTCTAACAAAACCAATTCATACGAGCAGGAGGTGCCCACTATGGAGACAAACCTTTCCACCGAATCAGACAACGATACGTCTTTTGAAGATAGACCCGCCGCGGAAGAGATTTCTCCTCCAACACCACCGGAAAAGGAGAGTCCATATAAGTTTGTCTTTGATACACCGAACAAGTACAGTACACTAGACAATATCCCAGCAAGCAACGAAGCGAGTGACAATGAAGCGAGTGACAACTTCGAGAGCATTAATAAACTTCTATCAAAAGACAACAAAGAGATCTCTAAGTTCAATAACAAGTGGATCCCAGAAGACTTGAGTAAACTGAAAATGGATCTGTTGGAGGAGAAAATTGAAGTTGAAAGAACGAAAACCCAGGAGATGGATTCCGCTAATAAACAACTGAGAGAGGAATTGACACACAAAGAAAAGGAACTCGAGCTACTTAAGACCAATTACGAAACCCTTGCCAAAGCCCACAAACAACTAGAGGATGACTGCCAATTGTTGCAAAAGGAGAAAGACCGTAGCTCTGCAGTTGCGAAGGGGACCCTACAGCAGAAACTGGAACACGAAGCTTTTCAATTGGAGGATGTGAAACGCAGTAACAGAAAATTGCAACTGGCACTGGATAGGAAAAGCTACGGTCTTACGTATCTGTGCAACATATACAATAACCTAGTGGCTCGATACAACCGGATGAACAACCACACGACATTGCTGGAGTGTTACAAGGAACAGTCCTCCAAATTCATGTTTACCTTGATGAAGAAGATGAACGGCATAGTGGACGAGGACAAACTAATCACGTACAACGTCGCGTTGAAGAACCTCTCCTTCAAGATATCTCTGCTAAACATGGAAAACCCAAATGGTGACCAAGTCGATGTGTTCAAGAACCACATCGTCAAGTTCTACCACGAAGTCGCAGACGACGTGCTCCTCGACGACGTCGTGGCCCAGTTTGCGAGGCTCACTCGCTCGAACCAGTTTCTGAAAAACAGCGTGTGGGAGTGGAAAAGACAGTGCACCTCGCAGGGGAGACTACTGTCCAAGATGAAAATGCAGCAACGTCCACCGCCAAGGAGGAACCAGCGCACGAATAAGCCCCACAAGACGGTAACAGACCGCGACAGCATTGTCCTGCTCTCAAACCCACAGGGGAAAGCCACGGAGAACACCGAACCGAGGCAGCACTGGTAGTCGCTGACACTCGCCTTTTGTGTCACAAAAGTGGACCGCTTCTTAACTATGGAGTTTGCTTATCTCCGCTCGTATCTCCGCAGGCTGCTATAAGCAGCTTTTGCATATTTTTCAGGTTTAAAGGGTATATAAAGAGTGATATATATATATAATAAGTAGTACTACGAAGAGAGCTGTTGCAACTGGTATACGTTTTTGGAGAGTGCCGTTTTGCCAGTGGTAAGAGTGTCAGCAAGGAAATATCCAATTGTCCGAGATGTTGCATCCAAAATCTACAGAAATCTACTTCAAGTTGAACAACGGTGTTAATATGCCCGCTCTTGGGTTAGGGACAGCGTCCCCAAGGGAACACATGGCGGAAACGAAGCAGGCTGTGAAGGCTGCTATCAAAGCTGGATACAGACACATTGATACAGCTTGGTTTTACGGTACCGAGGGGTACATCGGTGAAGCTTTGAAGGAGCTGTTGGAGAATGGAGATGTGAAGAGAAGCGATCTTTTCATTACTTCCAAAGTTTGGCCCGTGTACTGGGATGACGTGAACCTGTCTTTGAACGAATCGCTGAAGAGTCTTGGGATCGACTACGTGGATTTGTACTTGCAGCATTGGCCCCTGTGTTTCCAGAAGATTGAGGATCCAAAGGACGGCGTGAACGGACTCAAGGGCAAGCCAATCGACAAAGATGGCAACGCCTTGATTGTCAAGGGTGCCGACTATCTGAGCACCTACAAGCAAATGGAGAAAATCTATCTCGACCCTAAGGATAGCAGAGTCAGAGCCATCGGTGTGTCAAACTACCCCGTAGAGTACCTGGACAGGCTGCTTAAAGTGTGCACCGTCAAGCCAGCGGTCAACCAGGTAGAGATGCACCCACATTTACCCCAATTTGAATTGAGGGAGTTCTGCGAATTACATGAAATAAAGTTGACCGCATATTCCCCACTGGGATCCTCTGGTGCGCCACTACTGAAGTTGCCACTGGTCAAGGAGCTGAGCGAGAAGTACCAAGTTACTTTGAACGACGTTTTGATTTCGTACCACATCAGAAAGGGCTCCTTTGTCATCCCGAGGTCTTTGAACCCGGTCAGACTTGCTGGCTGTGTCAACTTTGTCCCATTAACGGAGGGTGAATTGGATCAACTCGACGATGTTGGCAGAAAGGACCCAATCAGGTACATTGACGAGTCCTTTGCTAGAACCATTCCAGGCTTCACAGGTGGGAACTGAAATGGTCTAAAGGTGGAAACGGGGAGGCGTTGAACAACCTGAATATTTATTAAGACATGTTATCGTTTGTATGTTTCATAATGATCAGTTATCACTTCACCAACGTTGAAGCAGGAAACACACGTAATTGATGCATGGGTTATATTATTATCTGGAATAAGAATATATATTTTTACAAACGCTACCGCTACAGCGGTAAAAGTCCTGTTGAACTTCACAAAACATCCCATTCGCGGAAAATCTTGAGGAAACTGACATCACGGTCACAGAAGTACGATTGGGACGACAAATAATTCAGACAGTCGTCCTGGGAATCGTCTATTTCTTGGTCTGCCACAGGGAACAGTGAATAATCAGGAATAGGCTCCATGTTCTCCTTTCGTTCCAAAGAAATGGGTATCTCTTCGGAACGCAAAAATAGTACAAAGTTACGCCCGTATTCCTTCCGCATCCGAGAAGCAAAAGTGGAGATTCTGTTATGCGTGATATAGGGACTCAACATTTTGAATTGCTCGTTCTTCACAGCCGTTGATGTGGCAACAAGCTGTTGAAGGATAGTGTCATACCAGTGGGCTTTGTACGGAAAAACCTTCACAAAAGTGTTCTTCTCCTCAAGATACAGTACAATCATCTTTAACAGTAGCGTGAAATGGAAAAGTTGTAGGTTCCATTTGATGTTATCACAGATCGAATTAGTACCGTCTGTACCGACGAGATACGTATGCGTCGTCTGCAGTAACTCCAAAAGATAAGCGTTTTCTAGATCTCGAGATTTGTCATCGATCTGTTCCACGAGACGGAATATGAGCGTGAAGACGGCTGTGTAGAAAAAATAAATCACTTCGCTGTAAAGGAAGGGTTCATTTTTGATACTAGTGAATATCTTCACCGTCTTCCTTGCATTTTCCAAATATTCACTTCTCAGTTTTTCCTCCAGTGGCGCTGAGTCCTTCCCCTCAAAGCAGTGCCTATTATCATTGATTAGAGAGAGAAGAAACAGGTCGACAATAATTGCTATCGAAAAGTACCTGCAATGATAGGTTAGGATTCGGGCGCAAACAATCTCGAATTGCAACTCTCTCGCCCCCCCAGTGTTTTGTTGGCATAGGATTTTATAGTACTCCCTGAAGCTCTCTAGCTTCATAAGAGGGTGCAACTGGTCGTTCCATTCTTTCAAACTTTCCTTCACTTTCATTGCATTATCAAACACGGTCTTGAAAGTTTTCCCTAAAACGCTTTTCAGACTGAAGCAAACGTGTAGGGCGTCCTTCTCTATGTCGATTAACTGCAAACAGTAATAGGATATGGGCATCATTAGCAGCTGTGCGTGGTTTAGAGTGAAGTTGAAGGCGTCTTCGAACGTTACTATTTCTGTGATGTGGTCCTTGAATTCGTCCATAGTACAAAGCTTTTGGATGTGCTTCAAGTGTCTTTCGTTGGAGAAAACATTTGTCACATTCTTGTGAATCAGTGGTGCTGTGTTAAGCCGAATTGCGCAGATTGAGTCTGACGACAGACAGTAGAACCAGACAACCCTTCTGACGTATGCCTCTGACATCGAAAAGGCATTGTAGTAAGAAGCTCTATGCATCCCGAGGGATATTGCCACGGAGACGGCTTTGCTCAGTACAGTGCATGCGACTTCCAGTCCGAAGTTGCATTCGATATATTTTTTCCACAGTAACAGCCCTTTCAGAATCGTGATGTCAGAGGAGTGGACCACAATGTGGTTATAGTAGTAAAACACGTTCACGGATAGTTTGTGTTCAATGCGCCGTAATCCCATTGAACTAGGGAGGTAATTGTCCTTTCTCAAGGAGTATGCCTCCTCTGTATTGATCAACAGCGATGCGTTTGCTCCGAGACATAGGCACGTGTTTAGTAGGAACCTTTCATTAAAGGATAGAGTCTCTACGCCGTCGTAGTATTTATCGAGCAGTTGGAAGCACTCTTCTTCCGTCACCATAGAGGCAATGGTGTAAAGGAGTGCCTCGAAGAAATTTTCCATGAGACGCTTCGCCTGTTCTCGCGGCGGCAATTCAAATAACTGGTAGTTCCCCTCCTCATCCTTGGGCAAAAGTCCCGTACAGTTGTTCAATTTCTTGAACTGCATCAAGTACAGTTTTGATCCGTTCAAGTACGCATCCCGTAGCGGTCGGAAAAACTCTCTGTCCGAGCTTCTGCCTAGTTTCTTTGAAATCCACTTCAGTTTCTGCGCCGTTATGAGATTGGTTGTGTACCGTTTGTCCGTGCACCTTGGCAAGAAATCGTCATCAACTGTCGGCTTATCGACGTCCTTTAGAAACTCGTTGACGAGCCTTCTCACGTTTGTTGCGATCCCGTCGAGGACGTACAGTTTCCTTGCTATTTTCTCGACAACCGCGGCCGAGTCCAACGGCAACGGACCACCCCCATTCAAATCGATATTTCGCGGGGGCTGCGACTCTGCCACATCCGCCCGATTTCGGAATTTCCGTCTCTTGTGCCTGTTGAGCAGTCTCTTCCTCTCCAACTCGATATGAAACTCGAAAGTGCAGTACCTTCCATGTTTGACGCAGTGAACGCACCTATCTGGACCTGCCTCCGACGCCACACACCTGATCTTCTTCTTCCTGCACGCGTCACAAGCCCTGTTCGATCTCTTAAGCAGCATTTGCGGGGGCAACGGTTCCGCATACTGCACCTGTTGTTGTTGTTGTTGTTGTTGCGGAGAGGGCACCTGAACAAACCCATACTGCTGCGCACCGCCCTGCCAGGGCTGGTTGCCCAAGAACGGGAACACCTGTGGCCCGTACATAAATTGCGCAGCACCTTGCCCGGCAGCACCTGGGGCCATTTTCTGCCCACCTTCACTCGTCACATACTGCGATGCGGCGTCGCCCATTGCCATGCTCGGCACATTCTCTAGTTCTCCAGCGAGGAACCGCCCAGCAGCGGCACCGTCCGCCTGTCCTGGAGACGCAGCCATTTCAAGACACACACAGTCACACAGAGAGCAAGAACAAGAGGGCAAGCTGCTGTGTGAGAGCAGCCATTCCTGGGAACTGCAATGCCCCCAACCCGATGCACGCCTGCCCACCAGGCGTCCCGGCACTCAAGAGTCGCGCCTCCTGCCCATACATTATATAATCGCGGCGAAAGGGGAAAGTGGGGCACAAAAAAAGAAACGCGAATTGCGAGGTCTCGAGAAAAATTTGCCAAAAAAGAAACAAAGGCGCGGAATGTGTCCCGAAGGGGAAATAGTGGAAGATCTCGAGGAAGCTGGACGTTGGAGGGCAGGCTGCTGGACGATGACGAGGTTTGCAGGATGAGGTGGGTTTAGGGCTGGGCTGGGCTGGGCTGGACTGGTACGGCTGCTACAAACGGTGCGGCCAGGGGAGTTTTTGGTGGTTGCTAGCCCTTTGCGGTCGAGGTGGCAGTGCGGTAGTGGGTTACAGATGGGTGTGCTTGATATATGGGGAGTTGGTGCGAAACGTCGGGACGAGCACGCAGGCGGTGTTGCTGATGGGGACCGGTCTGCGATAGAGCGGGAGATTAAGCTGTGTGACAGGGCCCCCGGGAAGGTCTGTGCGGACTGTGCGAGCGGTGGAGAGTCCAGTGACGACGATGAGGACGAGAAGAGGGTGATTTTGAAGGGCGAAGAGGTTTTCGCCAGGTTGGATATCGACACCGAGTCGCCGCTGTTCAACAGCTCGAAGGTGCCCGCGGTGCACTTCATAGTCCCGACGTCGCAGGTGGATTGGAAGCACGATGCGTGCTCGGAGAGAGAGGGGTCCGTGCAGCACAACATCTCGCTGTGGTGCGAGAGACGCGCAGAGCAGGGCCAGTCCATGTCGTGCAACGTCACGTCCTTACCGATAGATATCATGAACATCGACGTGATGAGAGGCGCTAAGAACAACGTCCTCGTGTTGCCCCACTTTGTGTGGATCCAGGACTTGGACGCCCGGACAGTCGACGAGACGTTGGACTCGCTCGTCCCGGACCTGATGGACACCGCGATCAAGAGACCCGGTCTTTTGCAGAAACATAAGAACCTGACAGAGGCCAAAGAGGACAGCTTCGTGTTTATTTGCTCGCACACAACAAGGGACAAGAGGTGCGGCGTCACCGCGCCCTACATGCGGCAAGTCTTTGAGAGAGAATTGCAGAAGCATGGGTTGTTCAGGGACAACTCCGACTTACGGCCCCAGGGCACAAACGTGCAGTTCACAAACCACGTCGGCGGCCACAAGTTCGCGGGGAACGTTCAGATTTACTTGAAGAAGTCCAACACGCTGGTCTGGCTTGGGAGGGTCACGCCAAAACATATCCCGGCGATCGTGCAGAACCTGATCGCGACAGACCCTCCACAATTGCCCTTCCCGGAGAAGGTCAGGTGTATCCGGAAATACGAATGGTGAAGCGAAGCCCAATGGGCAAAACTCTCCTTTGCTCTCTCTCTTTAAAGGTTTAAACATCTCGCTATATACTATATTGTCTCTCTTATGAAAACACTTAAACCTATGGCTCTCTTGCAGAAAGGCCCTACCCCTCAGTGAAGCCACCATAAGCAGATATGGCGATCAAACGGGTTGCCCGTGAGGGAACGCGCTCTGGAATCACCAGTGGGTCATCGGGATCTTCGCAGCCTGGCTGTCCCCAGGATGCCGCTGAGTCTGAAGACGACGTTCACTCATCCAGTACAGAATCCTCCTCCGAGGAAGATGCATCGAGTAGTGAACAGGAAATCATGTACCACAAACCAGTGCTGCTGAAAAGGGTGGCACAGGTGACCACGCAAGAGGAGAAGAAGACCCCCGACCTGCAGCAGAGATCCACGCGCGAACGGCTACAGAAAAGAGTAGAGCACGAGTTGCATGTCTCGAAAACGCAAGAGAGCAGGAAGTTGAACATCGATGAGAACTACACCACGGATAAGGACCTGCTGCGACAGATTGCGCTATTGAACGACGATGATACTTTGAATGCAGAACAAGAGTTGAAGGACTGGCAGGAAAGACAAGCTAGACGGCTGCAGCGGAACCGTGACGCTCTTGTGAAGACACAGCTGGAGGCAGAGGAACGCCAGGCCAGGGTGATGGAAAGAGCAGCACGTAGTGGGGGAGACGATTCCGTCAAAGATACCAATAGTGTTGGATCAACCTCGCCTCAGGTGACAGGGACCGAGCGGAAGATCTGTCCCTTCAAGAAGAGATCCCAATACAAACCGCAGAAACCACAGGATATGACATTTGAAACGGTGCACTCGACAAGAGACGTCCCAGCAAGCGACAAGAACGACGAGTATTCTGCTCTGTAGAGGCCAATACATTATTTGAACAGTAAGGGAAAAAAAGAGGCACAACGAGTGTACCTTCCAGTTTACTTGCGAGAAGAGAGGGCGTTCTTGTATTGCTGCATCTTCAAGAATGTCCCTGGCGCCATTGAGGGATGATCTACCGAGATGTCTAGAGCCATACCTGCCTCAGCCACCACCTGCGCACAGCGATAGGCCCTTTGTGACCGTGACATGGGCTCAATCGCTTGATGCGAGAATATCGAAAGGCCCAGGAATCCGCACGGCCATCTCGCATCCGGAGACGAAGACGATGACCCATTACTTACGGTACCACCATGCTGGGATCCTCATCGGGACGGGCACTTTGCTTGCCGACAATCCCGGGCTAAACTGTAAGTGGGTTCCGCGGAACGGCGACGGGCGGACACCGAAACCTGTTGTGATGGACCTTTCGCAGAAATGGAGATTCGAGGGGTCTCAGATGTGGGAACTTTACAAGAAGGGTACCGGGAAGCCACCGATTGTAATTGTACTTGGCGAGCCCAAGTTGAGGGAAACTGGTGTCGAGTATCTGATCGTCGATGACCCATCTGTCAAATGGGACGCATTGTTGCGCAGGTTACGGTCCGAGTTTCGGTTGGACTCAGTGATGATTGAAGGTGGTGGAAGGATCATTAATGATGTATTAATGGAGGCTGGGCTGGTCGACTCAATTGTGGTCACCATTGGATCTACAATTTTAGGTAAGAAGGGTGTAGAGGTGTCTCCGATGCATTCCTTAACTCTGAAGCATATCCGGTGGTGGACGGGGACGACAGACGCAATAATGTGTGCGCAGCCGGACCTATGATACCGTCATCGCAGGTAGAAGACGAATTGTCCGTCCCCAAGTTCGTGCATTCCACGTGAATACGTTACGTACAAAGATAAGTAGTTATATGATACAAAGACTACGGCCGAAGTTGATGTGAGTACCGTGCATGAAGTGCGGAATGCCGAGGGGGGGTGGGGCGCAAAGGAGGCAGAAGATCGTGAATATATTACAGCGCGGTATTCACATACAGATTCTATAACTTGCGTAACGGCCGGACGTTTCACTCTTTCTGATGATCTTGACGACCTCACCTCTCTTGAGCCCGAGGTACAGCGCGACCGGGTCTGCCCTTTGGATTCTTGGCAATTGGGACTCCTTAAGCCTGTATCTTTTCAACAATTCCTTCTTTTCGTCCGTGGACAGTTTGATATGCTTGGGGACCAGCTCATGGTGCGTGATGTTGACGACGAGCGATGTCTCGTGGAATGTTTCTATGGTGGCTGGGGGTATGGAGGGCACCAGCTTCATGGCGCTTGGTGTGACGTTGTTCTGGTAGACGAAGATCCCGATCTGGTAGTTCTTCTCCTGGATGTGGATGACGAAGTTCTTCATCGTTTTGACACCGACGGAAGGTTCGTCGCAGAACTCGACCCACAGAGACCCCATATCGGGGAACTTTGCAATGGCCTCCTCCATCGGGTTGGCCTGGAACGACATCATTTTACGCTGCGGTCTGCCCATGGAGTCACAGTACTTCACTTTGAAGTCCTCGAGGGACAACTCCACCTCCTCCTGCGTGATGAAGTACCCTCTGTCCTTGACCATCTCCTTGATGGTCCGGAACGTTCTCCACAGCCTTCTCACGTTTCTCTCGTTTTCCTGATCCATTGAGTGTGTGTGTGGGGGGGCCAGCAGACTCTCAAACACGTTCTGGGAACGGCTACATCGAGTTATTCAAGCAGTAAGTGAACAGCTTCCTGCAAATTGCATCGAACAAGAGAAGTTATAAAAATTTTCAGTCCGTGAATAGTGATATATATATATATAGAGTGTATGTACAGGAGCCCATCGCAACGGGTCCCCGGGTCCCCAGGAGGCTGAGGACCCCCGGGAACCGGTCCCAGTGAGCCGTGCATTGGGGTGGGAGGGGTGCATCATCTTTTGACCCAAGTGGGCATCTTTCTCGCCTTCAGTTTGCCCGGTTTCTTCCTCTCGACGCGCCTGTAGTCTGTTGTGAGGACGCCGGACTTGTGTAGTCTTGATTTGAGCAGAGGGTTGAACGCGATGAGGGCCTTCCCGATGGCGAGCATGACTGCCTCTGCCTGGCCCGTGGGCCCGCCGCCGGACGTGAGCGCGTACACGTTGTAGTCCCCGACCGCGTCGATCACCTGGAACGGGTACATGACGGACTCTCTGTCGCGCATCTGCAGGAAGTAGTCGTTGAGTGGTCTGTCGTTGACGAGGACGTCGCCTGTCCCGCGGACGACGTACGCCTTTGCGCTGGCTGCCTTCCTGCGGCCGACGGCGACGCTCCTGCCCTGGGAGTCGAGCGAGCCCACACGCGCACGGTGCTGTTGCAAGTCCCCGGACCGTTTCGAGTACTTTGCCAAGTGCAGCTTGATCTCGTCGTTGATGAGTTGCGGGTCTAGTCCGTGGAGTCTGTTGAGCAACCAGACGAGCTGTTGGTACTGCGTGGGCTTGAGTCTGGACCTGCCCCCGCAGCGGAGGGCGTACTCGTCGAGCGAGATCCAGGGGAGTCTCCCCCTGTTGAGGGCTGCTGCGGCGCCTGTCTCGCGGAGCGTGGGCAACTTGATGTACTTGCGGAGTAACTGTTCTAGCTCGTTGACAGCCTGTTCGTGTAGTGGGTTTGCCGAGTAGAATGTGGTCAGTTTGGGGACTATCCTTGTCTGCAGCTGTGATGCTGCTGGAGTGACCGTGGAGAACCCGCGCGATATCAGTCTCGCGAGCATGGTGTGTTGAGCTTGTCCTTGGGGGGGGGGAAGCACTTGGAAGTGTTTAATATTGAATAAAGTTCAATTCAATTCTTTTGCAATAAAATAAATAAAGGACGACTTTGAGAACTTTGAGACCTTCAACAGTAGCTAGTAGCTGAGGTTGAAGACGGCCCGCCGACCATTTATCATAAAATTTCGTTAAAATTTTATCTATACAGTGATAGGAAGTAAGTTGTACCACTCCATGGGGGTTACATATTCGTAAATAGATTGTGTTGTGATATTGTATCGATGGTAATAAAAAAATAGTCAGGATGGCTTATTATTGGGCTATCCTGATTATTTGGAGGTGTCGACGACGTATCTCCCGACGATTTGGTTCTTGGCCATCTTGTCGAAAATTTCTGGCAAGTCGGACAATGGAGCGATGTGAATTGGGGACTTGACCAAACCTCTGGCGAAGAAGTCTAGAGCCTGTCTGGTGTCAGCTCTGTTACCGACGTAAGAACCGACGATAGAGATGGACTTGACGACCTGGGAGAAGACCTCGGACTTACAGTAGGCGTTGGCTGGTAGACCGACTAGGACGACGGTACCGTTGGCTCTGCAGTATCTGGTGGAGGCTTCGATGGCGGCCTCGGAGACGGAGACGTTGATGACACCGTGGGCACCACCGTCGGTGACCTCCAAGATCTCGGCGATGACGTCCTTGCACTTGGTGAAGTCGATGAAGTATTCACCACCTAGCTTCTTGAAAAGCTCGGCCTTCTCGTCACCACCGTCGATACCTAGGACTCTGTAACCCATGGCGGTGGCGTACTGGATGGCTAGGGAACCTAGACCACCGCAGGCACCGGAGATGGCGACCCACTCACCGGCTCTCAAGTTGGCGGACTTCAAAGCCTTGTAGACGGTGACACCGGCACACAGGATAGGGGCGACCTCGGCCAAGTCGGTACCGTGAGGGATCTTCGCGGCCTGGACGGCGTCAGCGGTGGCGTACTGCTGGAAGGACCCGTCGTGGGTGTAACCGGACAAGTCGGCCTGAGGACAGTTGGACTCGTTGCCCAGTTCACAGGATTCACAGTTCATGCAGGACCCGTTCAACCACTTGATACCGGCGAAGTCACCGATGTTCCAGTTCTTGACGCTGTCACCCATGGCGACGACGACACCGGCACCTTCGTGACCACCGACTAGAGGCAGCTTGACTGGCAGAGGCCAGTCCCCGTGCCAGGCGTGCAAGTCAGTGTGGCAGACACCGGAGTACTTGACGTTGATCAACAACTCGTTGGACTTTGGCTTTGGAACTGGGATTTCCTTGTATTCCAATGGACCACCGTTGGTCTCGAAGATAACACCCATCTGGGTTTCTGGGATAGAGGCAGACATGTTTGAGTAGTTGTGTTGTTGTTTGACGAAGTCGGTGATGTACTGAGCAAGAGTGAGAAAGAACAAGTCTACGAAGGAGAGAAAAAGAGATTGCAAGATTGGAACAGGATGGGTCGCTGCCTGGGGGCCAGCCTTTTATATCAAACTTTCGCATCGGCTGTCAATCCTGGCCCGGATCGCACCCGACCACCACCAACGAACAGCTTCTTCGGGAAAGTGCACCACAACATCGCTCAGAGATCACTCACTCACTCCAACTACCGGCACTTGCTTGCAGTCACTGTTGCAGTGACAGCTTGCAGTTGCTGATGTTGCTGATGCCCTGCACAGGTGCCTCTCTGCTGGGTGTCCAGCACTACTAGTAGCAGTGCTAGTAGCAGCAGTAGTCGTGTGACCACCGCCGCCGCGGGCTTCTTCTAAGACGCGCGCGCAGAGACGCCCGCAGGAGGAGCGGCAGAGAGAGGACGCCCAGGAACGCAAAATAACGCGCTGCCCGCAGACGCAAAAAGTGGCTGCCGCACCGCAGACACCCAGACATTAGAGGAAGCCGGGTGCGGGGCCGGGCAGCGGTGCGGGTAACGGCGCGGGGCGGTGCGGTGTGGTATACTTCTATGGTTCTACAGTTCTCACCTTCTGTCGGAGTGTAGTCCGTTCTCTTACCGCACTCGCCCTATATATATATATGTGTGTGTGAGGGAGACGTAGGAGTGTGGCTGTTGAAGTCAGCCCCCAGCGGGCCACACCCTGTGGGTTAAGCTTGTAGTAGTCCAAGCGAGTGCAAGTACACACTGTGTAACCTCTTGAGTAGTTGAGTGTCTCAACCGTGGGCAAGTGTCTCCCCCCTTTAGCAGCTTCAATTGGTACTACTCACTGCAGAGCTAAGTATACACATCTTGGAGCAGATGCACACGGTCAGATAGAGTGGTGTCTCAGAGACACTGTCTCCCCCGCCCAACACGTGCAAGCCAGAACGCGCTCGGTGTCTGGAGATCGCCACACCCCGCATTGTATCACGTCTTACGAAAGTGAAAAATTTTTCTTTTGTTAACCTTCTCTCTCTCTCTCTCTCTTACAACATGGGCCTGGTCTCATCTCTCTTTGATTTTACTTGTTAAAGAAGCAATTGATCCTGTATCAATTGAGTTTTGGTAAGCTGTACGTACCACAACACATCACAACAACACGATGAACTTGGAGACAGACGCCGAGAAGAACATTGAAATCTGGAAAGTGAAGAAACTGGTCCAGCATCTGGAACAGGCCAGAGGTAACGGGACCTCGATGATCTCGCTGGTCATCCCGCCAAAGGGCCAGATCCCCATGGTGCAGAAGATGCTGACGGACGAGTACGGGACAGCCTCCAACATCAAGTCCCGTGTCAACAGACTCTCCGTCCTCTCAGCTATCACCTCCACGCAACAGAAACTGAAACTGTACAGTAAGCTACCGCCAAACGGGCTGGTGCTATACTGTGGGGATATCATCACAGAGGACGGGAAGGAGAAGAAAGTCACGTACGATATAGAACCGTACAAACCCATTAACACGTCCCTGTACATGTGTGACAACAAGTTCCACACAGAGGTCCTCTCAGAACTGTTGCAAGCGGATGACAAGTTCGGGTTCATCGTCATGGACGGGCTGGGCAGTCTGTTCGGGCTGTTGGCGGGGAACAACAGGACAGTACTACACAAATTCACAGTGGATCTGCCCAAGAAGCACGGGAGAGGTGGTCAATCCGCTCTACGTTTCGCTCGTCTAAGAGAGGAGAAGAGACACAACTACGTGCGGAAAGTAGCCGAGGTCGCAGTGCAGAACTTCATCACAAACGACAAAGTAAACGTCAAGGGGCTCGTCTTGGCCGGGTCCGCGGATTTCAAGACAGATCTCGCCAAGTCGGAACTGTTCGACCCAAGACTCGCGGCAAAGATCATCAAGATCGTCGATATCTCGTACGGCGGGGAGAACGGGTTCAACCAGGCCATCGAACTATCCGCGGAGGCACTCTCGAACGTCAAGTTCGTCCAGGAGAAGAAACTGCTAGACAGCTACTTCGACGAGATCTCGCAGGACACGGGGAAGTTCTGCTACGGTATCGACGACACGTTGAAGGCCCTGGACTTGGGGTCCGTCGAGACGCTCATCGTGTTCGAAAACTTGGCCACGATGCGGTACGTGTACAAGGACTCAGAGGACAAAGAGGTCCTCAAGTTCGTCAAGCCAGACGCAAAGGACGTGGAGAAGTCGTACGCTATCGACAAGGCAACGGGGAAAGAGATGGACCTCGTCTCGGAACAACCATTGGTCGAATGGATCGCGGAAAACTACAAGAACTTCGGGGCCACTTTGGAGTTCGTCACAGACAGATCGTCCGAGGGGTCCCAGTTCGTCACCGGGTTCGGTGGGATCGGTGCCATCCTGCGTTACAAAGTCAACTTCGAACAACTGCAGGAGGACTCAGACGACGAGTACTACGACGAGGACGCAGAGTCAGACTACGACTTCATCTAAGTGGACGCCACTAACAGTGCATTAATCTAACATATGTTTTATACAGATTTATTTTTCACACACACACACACACACAACTATCTATACGATTGCAAGTATCTATATATTGCTATTTAGATCGTCTAGTGTACTACTACTACTACTACTACTACTACTATCTATCTATTTCTTGCCCTTCCTCCTTTTCAAAGTCTCCAACGCGTCCGTATCGCTTTGACCAATGATGGATCCGTGACCACGTTTCTTGACAAGTTCATCGGCAAGATTGGTCAACCCACCAGTCAGATACTTCTTCCTCATGTCTTTACGTACAGGCTGGTCCAACATGCTGTTCAACTCCAACTTCCTCATCTTATACTCATCCTTCCCCAGAGTCTTGTTCAGTTTCCGGTTTCTGTTCTTCGCTAAGTACACATCCTTCTTCTCGTCGTCAGAGTCAACGTCAATCCCAAGGTCATCGGCAGCCTTCTTCAACCAGTTCTCGTCTTTGTTCAAGGACGTCGACGACACGTCGTGGTTTGCCAGCTCCGCGGCAAGTTGGCTCCGGCCCTTCAGTTGCCGCACAATGTCCACCTCGATGGGCAACAGCGGCACATCCTTCTGCCATTTCAGACCTCGGCCCCTCTTTTGACGCCGCTGCGATTCTGCACCACTGCTCAACACTTTACGCAGTTTACGCAGGGGACCCATGGCCTCCTGCGGCGAACAGATCATCACGGACACACCCTCGCTTTGACCACGCGCAGTTCTCCCAGACCTGTGGATGTAGACGTCAGCCGTGCGCGGCAAGTGGTAATGGATCACATGCTGGATCCCCGGTATGTCGAGCCCTCTAGCGGCCACATCGGATGCGATCAGCACCGTGGGTTTATGCAGCGGCTTGTTGAACTGGGCCTTTTTCTCATACTTCTCCAAGTTGCTCAAACGGTTCTTTTGAGACATGGAAGAATGGATCTGGAACGATGGGATACGCAAGAAATTCAGGAACGAGGTCAACTTCTTTACAGAGTCAATGGCGTTACAGAAAATCAACGTGGTACCGGGGAACATCGATATGAAATAGTAAACGTACAGGTCACGCTCCAAGGGGGCACACTCAATGAGCGCCTCCTTGACCTGCATATTCACTTTGTCGAATGGGTTCGCATCGATAATCGTAGGCCTCTCTTTGAAATGGATCTTTGTCATCAACTGCTTCAAAACTTCTTCTAACTCGTTATCAGATTCCTTCAATGTGTGGCCTTTCCCATTCGACGCTAGTTTGTTGAACAGGTCCAGGGAAAAAGTTGCCGAGAAAATAAGCGTTTGCCAGTGTGACCTCTTCCCCTCCTTTTCACGTCTTGCCTGACTCAGTAGTCTCAAGATCTTAGTGAATTCATCAAAATGTCCGTCTTGTAACAGCCGGTCTGCCTCGTCTAGCACCAAAGTCTCAATCTGAGCGAAACGTGCGATCAAATCACTCCTTTTCTCCAGGAGCTCTAGGAAACGACCAGGTGTGGCAATGACGATTTGACCACTACCGTCGTATTTCAGTACTCTCTCCTGTTTTTGGATAGAAAGACCGCCCGTAAGAGACATTATAGCAAACTTGTTCCTCCCTGTAAAGATCGATTCCCCTAATTTCGTCAAGTGCGAGGTCACCTGTGAAGCCAACTCTCTAGTCGGCGTGAAGATCAGGGCCACGGGCTTTGCTGAATCTTTACCCTTGATGAGATTTTCCAAAATCGGAATACCGTAGGCCAACGTCTTACCAGAACCCGTAGAAGCCTTGCCCATTATGTCATGGCTCTCAAGAGCCAAGGGGATGGTCTTCGACTGGATCTCAGTAGGTTTGGTGAACCCGAGTTTCGACAGCCCTTGCAGTGTAGTCATAGAAAAGTCACCTAACGCCTGCCAGTCTGGCAGCTCAACTTCCACCTCACTGAAATTGACATTGGCGTTGAACACATTGGAAGTCAATTCGTCAGCGTCAGCATTTGCATCGGCAGCATCAGAGACCTCATCACCCTCCTCTGAATCGCTTGAGGCAACGCTTAGTTCACCCTCTTTGATATCGTCAAAATTCTTGAATTCAATAAGCTCATCACTACTGTCATCTTCAGCATCGTCATTGGAAGTGGCCGCCGTACTTTGATCCTGTTCAGTTTCCCCCGTCGCTTGCTCACTGACGGTAAATGTCACTTTACCATCCACGACTTTCACATTCACACCATCGAGCTCTTCGAGCCCGTAAAAACCATCAAAATCATCCAGCGTGTCTGGAACATCGACCTTCTTCCATTTCAAATCTGTGGCCTTAACCTCTACGCTCTTATCACTCCCAGGCATTGTTGGTACTTGTTTGTCAATTGCAAGTTCATCTCATCTCATCGCAACTCAACTCATCTCATCGAAAATTTTTCCATCTCACTATAAATTTTTTTCATGTAGTGAAGAGAGGAACTACTACTATGTTAGATGAGGAATGACGAGGGAGTGAAGTATACCGCAAGAGGGTACACCTGACTAGCCCCCCTTGCTCTGTGTAATGCTTAGAAGGTCTAGGAAATCCATTACGGGGAAAACTGTAGGTCCAGCGAAGGGCCCCACGATCAAGCCGCAGTTGACAAGGAAGATCATACGGCGGTACCATTTTATTAACCAGCGAGCCAAATATATACGACAGATATTGAAGATTGGCGATGCTTCAAGCAGCGGTGCCAAGGGCGCTTCTGCTGCTGAATTTCAGGAAGGTTGGGGTCTGAGGGGTGATGATTTGAAGAAATTGGACGATGAGATGGAAACCACACTCGTTCAATTGAACAGGCACAGGGAAGATCCCGGCCTCCTGAAAAGATGTCTAGGCTACATCACAAGGGAAATGGAGGCTGAGGGAAGCCTTGCTAACTATCAACTGGCGAGCAAAATGGGACAGGACACTCGGCGAGGGGGGGACTCTTCCAAGATACTGGTTAAATGGTTGAAGGACCTGATTGCGAGCGGCAAACAGTCGGCAGACAACCTGACCGCTTTAGAGATTGGCTCGCTGAGTAAAGACAACCAGATTTCTGTGAGTGGGATCTTCAAAGATGTCACCAGGATAGACTTGAACAACTCGAACGATGCGAAAGGCATTCTTCGGCAAGATTTCATGGAGCGACCGATACCAGACAATTCTGCGGACAAGTTTGACCTAATATCTTGTTCGTTGGTGCTGAATTTTGTCCCCACGCCGAAGGACAGAGGTCAGATGTGCAAGCGGTTTGCATGTTTTCTGAAGGACTACACAAGCGGGGTCCCCGTAGAAGGGAACAACCACCATAGCTACCTGTTCATTGTCTTACCGGCACCGTGCATAACAAACTCACGATACATGACTCTCCCGCACTTCAACGGGTTGATGCGGAGTTTAGGTTACGAGAACATTAACTACCACGAAGCCAAGAAGATCTGCTACTTCTTGTTCCAAAGAAACAATCGAAACGAAAGCCAAGAGCCACCGCTGCTACAGCAACAACGTAAATACCAGAGAAAGCAGAAGCTCAACGACGGTGCAAACATGAACAATTTCAGTATTCAGCTGTGAAACGAACCAAGTAAAAACTATATATAGGGTCACCGAACAAAAAGCAAGGAAGCAGCAAAGAAGGAGTTGCATCAAGTACTGCCTCCATACCACTACCGCATCGTTTCACTGGACTCAGGTGAAACAATGTCAGTCATCCTCGAGAGATACATTTTTGACGTTATATAACAACATTGTCATTAGATCACGTTTTTTTTACTTTATTTATTTTTTTAAATAAATCTCAGTTACAGCAGCAACAGGTGTTGTCGAGTTGGGAGAAAGATACAACAGCAGACAAGGAAGGTACTAAGGTAAACCAAACCTTTTGAACAATTATCCTTCCTCGCCGGGAAGTTGTTTTGTTGTTGTATCTTTTCTTTAACTGTTTTCTGGGAGACGACTTAACGTTATTCGTTTGTTGCCCCCCCGCCTCAGCATATCCCCTTTCCCCACAATTTATCAATTAGAATCTTTTGAAAAGATTTTTACTTTTTGAGAGTGGCTTGACGGGATAGTACCATTGAGTTCAGGTTTTTGCAAGTGCTTCTTGCTGCTTACCGACTCTTTCTCCAGAGGGTTAGAAATTTATTTCTGGTCTCCGCCCCTTCCCCATTCTTAACTATTTAAAGTTACTTGAATAGAAGTGCGTGTAATCAGTGTATCTGCTAGCCATATTAGAAAACAAACAAACAAACTAGCCCCAAACTGTGTTCTTCCATCAAGCTTGTAATCCGTTTAGAATGAGTGAGCATACTATCGAAGACCCGAAAAATGATTCGAACAATTTCATGATCAATTCGTTAGCACGACATCTATTTTTCAGCAAGATTTTACCCCTGCTGCCGATAGAATCTACGTCCCATAACTATCAGGAGGTGGAAAACGGACCATTTTACCTGTCCTGCAGATCTGTTGCGTTCAACATAACGGTACAGAGAAACTTGAACCCGGTTGTGGAGAACAGTCTAGATTTGATAGATTATATTCTACAAGATGAGCCAATTATCTCTAACAAATTGAGTGAGGACTCGATGCATTCGGTCCTGGTGGTCGTACGACTGCTCAGTGACTTGCTCGAATTTTACTGGGATTGCATCGAGAGTAGGACTAGCGCAGCGGAGTTTGATCCAACGTATACGAGGCAAAAAAAATTCTTCAAGGGTTCTGCTGTTGGGTTTTCCACCCATAGGCCAAGCTTCCACAGCGTTCAACCAGAACCCATAGATCCACTACTGATCACCAGACTATTGGAAACGTGTACACGCATCAAATTTAATACAAGACTTCTTAGCGTTTTGAAGGGCATGGCGCCGGGCTTGTTTGGTCCCGGATCCTCAACGTTGACTAATATTCTTCCCACCTACCAGAAGTTCCTAAAGGACAAAAACTTCCCTTACTACACTGCCAAAATCGATTTGACAGTGGACTACATACTGAAGTTTGCAGCAGCAGCAAATCCGAAAGAGTACCACCAATTTCTGAACTCGAAAGTATCGTACGTTTCTGCTAATAATAGTAATTCAACATCAGAACTTGGAATAGTGCAGTACCTGGACTTCTTCGGCTGCGTGTTTTTGACAGATAAAACCCTGGCACATTTCTTGGAGACTATAAAATCAATGGCGACCACTATGAAACGAAACGCATTGTATCCATTACTTTTATACTACGCTGGGAAGGCAATATTGTTTTGGATTATGGCAAGACCGGAAGAGTACATTCATTTGGCAGAAAAACTACAGCATATAAATAACGAGACTACACCGCATTACGTGAAAACCATACCGCACTTGGCAACCTGTATGTTTGACGACGTATACTCGCATTTTAACATTTCTGGTATCTTAACAAGCACAACCGAATCCGCATCGGAACAACACCTGGCTACTCATAACCAACCACATCCCAGTTCTACTGCAGGTAATAGCGGAAATGCTACCTACCAACCGATCCACCACCCAAGTCAGGCAAGTACGCCTGTTGGCGGAGATGCCAGTCGCACATTACAACATGTAGCTTCACACGCCAGTGGCCACAGTTCCGCCATCAATTCGATCGAAGATAGAGGACTTGCCTCGCCTGTTATGTCATCTAACTTTTCACCCTCATCTTTCATTAGTGAAACAAAGTCGATTTCTAGAGATATCGCCAGTTCCGCCTTTCAACCTCCCATGCCATTTTTTAATGAGCGGTCCGCAACGCCTTCAGAGACTTCCCATGTGTTTCCGTATTTGTCCATGGAAGACACGCCAGTATCCAGCCTGATCTCAAACATTAACTCATTAGACAACATTCTGGAGCTTTACACAAACCTACATAGCAACGAACTGCTATCATACTCTACAGTTTTGAGGTTTTTGTCTATCCTGCTTTTCTTGGACCCAGACACGTTCCCAGAGATTAATTTTACCTCGTTCAAAAATATCCCAGACGTATCAGATTTATCAGATTTTACAGTTAAGACAAAAACAATGCGCCATTCTGGTAGTACCGATGGAGGAGATAAGGAAAAATCGCAAAGCATCAAGCAGTTTAGACATAGTTTGAAAAAATTGACCACATTGCCTGGCTCCAAAAAGTCGCGACAAGTCAAGTTTTTGACTCTACTGATAAAAAATTTAAACGGTTCGCAAGTGACATGTGATGTGACCTTCATAGACTCCTTGAAGACTTTACTATCTATCCTGACCATGTCTTCCTCCGTCTCGTTACATAACCAACAATTCCCATGTGTTGTATTCTCGAAAAGAATATATAAGATACTGGGCATTAACTTTGACGTGGGGAGAAATTGGGCCGCCCCAACTAACACTCACATTAAAAACTGTCTGACAAGAAATGCGAGAACCAAGAAGTGTTTACAATTAGAATTCTTTGCAGCAGGTCTGCAACTCGATCCAACTTACTTTTTGCAACATTTGAGTTTGGAGAAGGAATTAGACGAAGTCAATTTAGAAAAGTTATCGGTTTACACCGAAGGTTTCAGGATTTTCTTTCATCTTTTAGAGAAAAATGATCTGAGAATCGAGCTCGCAAAGAAAACTTCAGACTTTTTCAAGACTTTGTTCTGTGCCGTGGCTGATATCTTACTGAAGGATTTTCCATATTTTGATGAAAAGGTGACCAATATTGTGTCTTCGATTCTGGATGGATCGATCCTTGAAAAATTTGACAAAACAAGATCGTTATCCAATATTAACGAATCTGCAGCTGGATTATCCGAGGTTGGAAACTTGGAGGTTTGCTCAGCGGGGTCGTCAACCAGACGATCGACGTCGTCTAAAGACAGCAGCAGAAATGTACCAGGATCTTGGGACGTCGAGGAAGTTTTGCCGTCTATCGCAAGTGCAGACAATTCAACCGATTTCCATAAAAACTTGCCTGATGATGATAGTATAGACACCCCATTGGACATCAACAATCTTATTGTTCCGAATGCGAAAAGGCGCTCGGCGAGTATGCCACAAAAAAGATTTATTTCAATGAGCTCTCCTACGGACCTAGAAAAAAATAGATTTAGCCCAAGTTTCTCCGGAACCAAAAATGATATACCCAATCTTCCAATGTCACTGGCACACCATTTCCCTGCACACATGCATTCTTCGATGCCCAAAACTCTCAAGTCGCCAAAACAGAAAAATGACGTAGCAAGGAGATTATCTGATGAGAAACTGTCCAAATTTGCTAGTTCCACCAAAGCAAGTTTACGCCAGCTCCAGGAACCTATACATAGCCCAGGAACACCGTCGAGAGAGAACCACAAACTTGAAAACGACCATGCAAGAAACATTATGATGAACATATTCAGTATTTTCAAAAGACTGACCAAATTTTTCATCCTTCCTAATGCGGGTCAAAAATCTGCCGAGTGGGTTTCAAGGGACTTTAAGAATATTATCAAACCTATCTTTGTTGCCATCATGGACAAGAATAAAGTATTGCAGAATTCTGCCCAATCATTTATGGATATTTTGGTCAATTACATGAGCCAAGGGACCGAAGACATAGAAAAGGACAAACTTTATGAGTTTTATATCCTGTCAAGTTATACTGTGTCGCTATTTGCAGCGACATTGTTTGATTTAAAAATCTCAAATGCCAAAAGAGAAATTCTGCTCGGAGTTGTGGTTAAAGTCCTGAAACTAAGGTTAGAACTTAGCAACGCAGCTATTGTCGCAGGTATAGAAAATGGTATTGTTGAGATAGATGCATCAGTTTTTCCTATTGTTGCTATTACTGTCGGGGGTGGTTTATTTGTTTCATTGTTCTGCAATGATGGCAATGTTCCCATTTACTTAAGGGAAGGATATAAACACTTCTATGAAGCCATACAGTTTTATGAGACGTATGTTGACCATGTTGATGAAACCTGCCTGCACAATATTGAATTCATAAAAGTGATGTCACTCGACACTTATGCTTCATCAGGCTCAGTGGCGTTCCAGAGGAAGCTGAAGAATAACATATTGAAGTATATCTCGTTTCCTGACTCGATCTTACTTGATGCAATGAGCGTTCTATTTAGAAAGTGGTCTGCCTACGCGCAGATAAAATATTTCTCTCAAAGAGAACTGACAGATTTCAGAAATATAGCCGGCATTTTAGCTGCAATATCTGGTATTATCATGAGTAAAGACTGTTCCGGATTAATGGAACTGAATGACTATCCGTTACTGAAGGTAATGCGCAAGGATTTGATTGTCAATACAAACGAATTTATCAAACAGCAATGTGAATGGTTAAACAATTCTGAATTAATAACACGAGAAAACTCGAGGGACTTACTGAGTATTGAACTGCACCCTATGTCTTTCGGACTTCTCTTTGAAAATCTGAAAATCAAGATTAATATGCTCGAAAAAGTAGACATCTCTGATCCAAACCAAGAGTCTAACTTTGTTTTACTCGAACAGATAATTATTATTTTGAAAACGATCTTACTACGTGACGATGACGAACATGTACTTATTCTGTTTTCTCCTCATTTAGTGAACTCCATCGACGACTTAATAGGGATTGTAGAAAAGATTGATGACAGTTCCATAAGATATTATAAGGGCATTATCCAAATGTCTAAAATGTTTAAAGCTCTGCAGCATTGCGAAGTAAACTTAGGATTGAAACATCATTTCAAGATGAAGAACAAATGGATGAAACTGGTTATCAATTGGTTTGAATCAACCATCACGAGAACTTATGATTTCGAAAACCTATCTAAATCGCACCGTGAAATGGATCTGAAGAAAAGAGATATGGACTTCCTTTTCATCGATACTTCCATTGAATCGTCAAAGGCGCTTGCGTATTTGACAGAAGGAGTTCCTTTGGAAGTACAGTCGTCAAACACTAAAGACGAAATGGATAGGTCCACTACGGTTGTTTTCGGGAAGTATTTTACCATTCTACTAAAGGGCCTGGAAAAGAGTACGAGTTCTGATAAGTTTCCTGTTACTCTGAAACATAAAATAAATTTACTCAACGGAAACTTGATTCTTTCTTTGACGAACTTATCAAATTCGAATGTTGATGCAAGTTTCAAATTTACCTTACCAATGGGATATTCCTCTAATAAGAACATAAAAATTGCTTTTCTCAAGGTATTTATTGATATTGTCACCAATTATCCCCAGAAAACTGAGATGTCAGAAAAGAAACAGATAGAAGCTATGGATAAACTTATCCTAGTTTTAATCCAGCACCCTCGAATTGCATTTCAGGGTAGTTTGATGTGCAAGTCGTCTGAAATTGATGCGTATGCTGCCGGCCTGGTAAATGGTTTTGAAACTCGGAATGCCGGTCATGTCGTCGTCAAAGAATTGATCATTAGTGAGATTGAATGCGCGAATGAACACTTGGACGTTTTGCGGAGGAATAGTTGTGCAACCAGAGCATTATCTCTGTATGCCAGAATCAAGGGATGTGATTATTTAGTGAAGCTATTACGGCCAATTCTGCAGGAGCTGGTGGATACTTCTGATAACTTTGACATCGAAAAAACAGAACCTGAGGGAGAGTCAAACCAGTCTATCGAGATGTTCTTAAGGTACTTGGATAAGCTGATTAATGCTATCGCTGATTCATTAGAATACTTTCCGCCTGAACTAAGGTTGATAACCCACGCCGTGTATGTGGCTATGAAAGAAAAATTTCCAGAATATGCTCATATTGCAGTGGGAACGTTTGTGTTCTTACGCTTCATTGGCCCGGCATTAGTTTCCCCTGAATCTGAGAATATTATTTTAACGCTCCCTCTATCAAGCAAAAAGGCGGTTATAGCTTTAGCGAAGGTTGTACAAAACATGGCGAACGGTTCTGATAACTTTGAAAAATGGGAGGTTTTATCGAGTCATGCTTCGATCTTGAAGGAGCACACTCAAAAGATACACAGCTTTATTGTGGACCTATGCGAGCCTAATGTGGAAATATATATTCCGATACGATTCAAGGGGCCTCCTATTGTTTTTGACTACCATTTTTTGCATCGCTTCTTGTATCTGCAAGAGCTCAATATTAGAACAAAGAGCATGAAACTGGTAGACTCTCCAGAAACCTTTGAGAAACTGAAAACCCTTTGTCTTGACATTGACGATATTCTGGGTGAATTAGGACTTCCACTTATGGAATTAACAAACGATCTACCTGTATTTGTCAAGGACAATATGGACAGATACCCAGAGCTTTATGAGTATATGAATCGTCACGCCTTTAAACAGCTCCCTGGGGAGGACGAAAGTCATACTGTGACGCCAGTTTATCAATCAATGTCTCCAACCGGTGTTCCAATTCTAATAATCTCATATCAAAGAATTGATCCGGAGTTACGCGACGTGGAGAACGTAGTGTACTCACTATTACAAATCTATGCGAAATTATGGACAAACCAACACTATATTCTGATGGACTGCACTGGCTTCAGAATAGATGTTTCAAACTTCAAGAAACTCTGCAGGCTGTTTTTCAGTTTAGTGCCCATTGTGGCTTTGAAAAACTGCATCAAGGTTTATTACCTGAATCCAACGGAGCTATTTATGACAAGTTGGCTAGCCCAAAGGGGCAAAGAGAACCTCTTCTCTCAAACAGGAACGCAGTTTGAGTTTATCAACACATCTAGTGATCAATCTCTGTTGAAGAGTTTGGGCCTATCGACTGATATTTTGGAAACATTACAAAACACAAGAATCTCACTTCATGACATTCATATTTACAATGAAGCGAGACAGTGCTTCTGCCCGATATCTTTGAAGATCGGCTATACGCAATTTCAAGTTCTGCACGAGGAGCCTCGATCTTATACATTGGATGAACCAAGGGAGGAATTTGACGTCATGCTGAATGATGTATTCAGCTTTTACGATGTATTATCTGTTGCAGCCTCAAATGTAACGGGCGACGAAAATGAGTTCACAGTTAATTTCTACGACGACACGAGACTGATATTTTCTAGTCCAAAACATTTGGAAATTGTGAAAATGTTTTATTATGCGGAGTCAAAGCTTGAGACTGAGTTCTATGACACCGATATCACATATTCCCAGACACAAGACAAGAAAAAGAAGCAGATCGATAATAGGAATGAAATAATTGGCCACTTGTGCCTCGTGTTTATCGTTGGCTTGTTTAACGAAGATGATACTGTCAAAAACATTTCATTCAACTTACTTGTCGCTACACAGGAGGCGTTTAAGCTTGATTTGGGTACAAAATTCCATCAGTCAGCTGAGATATACGTTCCAAGTAATACCACAACCTTTTTAGTTTTGGTTACCGAGGCATTATCAACAAGTTTTCCAGAGTTGACTCCATACATCTGGAAGTTTATGATTGACGGTTTAGAAAGCCACATTGTGCCAAATCATGCGATTTCCACCATCGTAACATGTTTGAGTTATTGGATACCTAATCTTTATCAAACATTTTTTATTACCGATAATGATGATAATCCAGAGCTCGCATCACACGTTGTTCAAACTTTGATTAGACTTACGCTACAGGATTCCGAGTTTACAGCTATGTACTTGCAGCAAATCTGGTTCAAACTTGCCCTGGATAACAGACTAACTTCGGTTCTTGTTGACGAAATTATTAATCATGCCATGGAAAGGGACTCGGAAAACAAAGACTGGACGAAGGTGATAACGCTATTGACAGGTTTTGCTACAATCGAAGTTGCCAGTGAACTGATTAAAAAGTTGATGAAAATGATGGAACTATTTCTCCCTTCTCTGAAGGCAGAAATATATTCACACAGTTGGTCGGAGCTAACAATATTATCTAAGATATCCGTTGCTCTATTTTTTGAGGCACCACTACTTGCACAGATGTTTCTTCCAGAGCTCCTTTTCATTATCTCGCTGTTGATCGATGTAGGACCTCCTGAGTTTAGGTTGACCTTACATGAACTATTGATGAATGTCTGCCATTCTTTAACAATTAATGAGTCTTTGAGTCCAGAGTTCCGAAAGAATCTTATTGAAATTTCAACCACATTTTCTCATCAGAAACTGAATGCAATAGTTGGTTTCAGCCAGGACAAGGGGAGACTTACGCCAGCGTTGAATGCTACTTCTTTTACAAGCAAAGTCAATTCTCTGGAAAGCTTTACCGCGAACATTATAATGTTAATGGAAAACAGTTCCAAGAGCGAAGCGTCATTATGGAAAACCAAATTCAAGAAGTACATACTGGATTCCATATTCAACTTCAACTCCTTTTTATCTGCGAGAGCAATGATGATCATAGGTATTATGGGCAAACAACAAACGTCTGAATTATTATGTCGGGAACTGCTTGCAGAGACTATGAAGGCGTATGCCGAACCGGTAAGCAACGAGGAGTCTCTGTTTTTGATTGTTGCTCATACATTTGCGTACAGCAAGCTAGTCCATGGGTTAGACCCTCTACTTCCTCTCTTGAAGGAGATGTTCTGGCTGTCAACTTCAATGCTTGAATCGCCATATCCGATTGAGTTTGAAGGTGCGTTAATCTTTATGACCAACTGTTTGAACAAGTTGTATCCTATCCATTTCCTTGATGACAGTAACAAGAAGAATCTGCCCTCGGTACTGATGAATTCGCGCGGATTTGCAAGGGAACAGCTGAAAGAAATTGAAACCTACCATGGCAGCCAATGGTCCACAGATAATTTCCCTCACATTGTCACTTCGTTCATCATCCGCGGAATGTCTATTCCTGTCGTGAAGGGTACAGCTTTAGAATGCTTAAGGTCACTATTCTCCAACGCGTACAAAGAACATGATAGAAATGAGGAAAACAGACATCATTTGGTCTACCTGTTTTTGCTGTACTTGCTATATGCTTCAGAGAGTTTCGAGGAAATGCTACACGAATTGAATTTGGATTCCGACATGGTAGAACTGGATGCTACACACAAAGTTCCGAAAACTTTGCTAGATTGGGTATCTGCTGATAAGGACTGCCCCAACATTTGTTTATATCAAAGCGCACTGCTGTTCGACAGCTCGATGTCTGACGAACCTTGCAAATACAGGTTTACTTTGGTGGTACGGTACCTACTGCAACGAAATCCGATTTGTGCATTCAGAATCTATTCTACTATGCGGGTGGAGTTGAGGCGCATATCGAATTTGGAGCAAACTTCCGAATCCGTACTGATCTCCTTTGATATCATCAATCTGCTTTTGTCTCATGGCGAGTTTGAAAAATTGGTGGAATTTGGAAGAGAAACAGAGGCTAGGGTTGCTGCCAGAGGTTTAAAATTGAATGTTGCGTTTGAATCGTGTGAAGTTTACTATACGCACACAGAGGCACCCAAGAAGGAGGACGCAGAACTAATATACAACAGAAAACGGCTAATGACAATGATTCTAGCCAGGATGACCCGGTATACGACCGCATAAGCTCCCCAACAGTTCCACCACAAGACAGGAGCACACAATGTATCGTGCATGAGACATCATTGCGAAAGGAGGCATCGCGCGTAGAAAAAAGAAAGAGAGATAGCATAGATATAAAACTTATATAGATGTAGATTTGGTATTCCTCTGCGTTATACTTTAGGCGGCGAACTCGTGCAAGATCCACTTGTTCACCATTTCCAAACTGGACTCTGGTTGGTCATAAGGTACCATGTGTCCAGCGTCGTAGATTCTCAAGAACGAGAGCCCTCCATGGCTCTTGACTTGTCCGATTTCCTCGCCTGTCTCCGAATGGATCCAGGGTTGCAGAGGTAACTTCTGATATTCTTCAGAGCCTCTCCACTCCAACTGGTCCGTCCACGCATGGTTGCCCAGCCAGTTGCAGATGAAATCTTTGTCCCCCGCGTAGATGAGCACCGGGATGTCAAGGTTTAGCAGCTCTGCTACGTACTGTTGGAATGGCTTGGCCTCGTCTCCTGTGAGGATGAACCCGTTGAATACGTCGTCGTTGCACCCGGTGTAATGGTTGACGTCTGAGCCGAGCGTCTCCTGGACGTACTGCTGGTTCATGTACTCCTCGATGTACCGCATGCCAAAGTAACACAGTCCGTCATCGCCTTGATCCTCGCAAGGTGCTCTGATGTCGTAGACGTTCAGTCCGGTCTTTTCGAAGGGACCCAGCAACGCAGAGTTGCAGTATGACAGAGCGGCGAAGCAGGGGATTGTGTTCTTGCTGATGTAGCAGGCCTTGTTGAGCACGCGACACCGTTCTGCGCCCTTTCGCATGCTCTCACAGTCTTCTGGGGGGAGTACCGCTGGGTACCCACCTCCCCCACAAGCCATGGGTTCGTAGTAATCCGATTGGACGAGTGTGTCCGTGATCCCGTTCCCGATCATGATGGAGGACAGGTTGAAAGTACGGGTCGCTCTGTTGACCACGGCGATCTCATGAGCAATCTGCGGGATGTAGTGCCCCGCGTAGGACTCCCCCGCGATGTGGAAGTCGTTGCTGCGCAGGTGAGGGAACTCCTTGTAAAACAGTTCGAGGAAGACGTAGGCGTCCTTCCCTGCGAGCTTCGTGGAGGTCACTTTGTCGTCACCGTGAGAGAACCCCACACCTAGCGGCTGCTCCAGGAAGATAACCGAGGCGTTGTTGTTCCACGAGTGCGGGTTGTGGATGGGTTTGAGGTCTGGTCCAAGCGAGGAGGGTCCCAACTCAAAGAACAACCCTGTGAAGGAGGAGCAGCCGGGCCCACCGTTGAGCCACAGGATCACCGGGTCATTCGCCGGGTCGTTCCTGCTTTCGAAGAACCAGAAGAAGAAGTGCTTGGACTCCCCGTAGTCGAGGTATCCGGACCACTGCTTCACGTTGTCGATCTGCAACTTCGCCGGGTCGACAGCCCTGATACGCAGAGCGTACGCCTCATCTTCGGAGTACACGAGCGTAGTAAACGGGTTGACGGCGGGGAGGTCCACGACCTGGTGCGTGTTCCGGGGCCATTGGGGCACCCGTAATTGCGAGAAACTGCTGCGGAAGTCCCACAGAGATAAGGCATCTCCCAGTCCAGCTGAGAGCAAGCCGGCCAGTGACACTGCTTTGAAGAGTTTCATCTGGTGGGGGGGACTGCTATAGTAAGGTTGTAGTACCAGGGAAGGGAGAGACAGAGTTGTGTCTTCGATGCGTCTCGACGTCTTTTGTGACGCCGTTTTTATTTTCGATGCTCGAGACGCTTACTTCACGACTAGATAAGAGGCGTCTACTCGAGTTTGCTGCTGTTCCGGGGGGCTAAACAGCAACTAAATTTGTGGGGAGCAAGGTACCGCTGCGGTGAACCGCATGCTGCAAAGTGTACTCCGTCAGGAACTCTGTATGGCTCGGTAACTGGTGTGCCAGTGCGCAGACAGCCCCAAAGTGAAAAATTTTGGCCTTTTAATTCAATTTGAAGAAACGTCTCAGCGATGGACTCTGCGAGTATTTGAAGGTTAGAACAGCTAGATCAGTCCCCTCATTGCTAGAGAGCGCTTCCCCATGGAGAGCAAGTGGGAATCTGAGGTCCAGGAGCTGATTCGGCGGTCGAATTTCAGACAATGCTTCGAACAATTGGGCGTGCTACGGAAGCGGTACCCGAAGTCTGCCTTCTTGGAGTTGCTCGAGTTGTACGCGATGTACCGGCAGTCGCCAGCGGCGTTCGATTACAAGGCGCTGATTGTGGAACCTTACTGTAAGGATAGGCGCAGTTCGCGGGTCACGGGCGACCTGCATGCATTGGATCTTTTGCACCGGTTCCTCGTCGAGTTGGGCCAGTTCGATGACGCATTGCGCGCCGTGGAGCTTGCGCATCTTAAGTTCAACCGTCTGGACTTGACGTACGACCTGTTTGTTAAGTCCATCGAGGACGCGGACTTCCCGCGGATGGCACGCGCTACGTCGAGTCTGCCAGGACGCACGCCGCGGGACACCGCCGACTACGAGACGAGGACCCGCGCGTACCATTTCTGGAACGCGATTGCCACACTGTGCACGTTCATGCACCAGCGGTCGCGGTTGTCCGAGCAGGAACTGAAGGTGCTGCCCAAGTTGTGCTACCAGCGGCTGTCGCAATTGAAACCGCACAACACGATCCAGGAGGCAATCGTCTACTGTCTTGTGTGCGAGCGGTTGCTTCCGGAGGACAACGCCAGCAAGTCTGCGGAGATTGTCGAAACGATTATGCCACACTTGCAAGTCTCTGTCGATCTGTACTTGAAGAACTTCATGGTAGAGCACGTCAGAGATCCGCAGGTGATGTTTGACAGCTGTGCAAAGATGCTTAGTGAGTTCGATGACTACAAACTTATTGGGAAACTGATCGAAAGCGGGCAACAATTGGGCAAGACGAAACAAGAAATAAGGGACCTTGTGAGAGACCGTGTCGGAGATTCCCGGAATTGTCGTCTATCCTGGTTTGAAATAGACTTGTGTTTTGACAAGAGAGTCTCTGCAGAGTCCCTAAGACACTATTTGGCCAAGTTCCACAACAAACCGTGTTGCGCAATCGATATCGAGCACTACCGGGAGCACTTGGACACTCCGTTACTAAAGGAGGCGATGGACGAGTTGGAAGCGGATCTGATCCATGACTCGAACTGTTTCCAGCTCCGGTTGACCCCGCGGCAGGACGCAGTTGCCCTGTACAAGAGGCACGAGCACACGTTGCAGGGGAAACCGGCCACGGACTACTCCAGTCTGTCCACTTTCATCGTCTCCGTGGTCAGAGAGACCCTACGTGGGGGCGGTTCGTCTTCGCCGTTGCAAAATATCCTCACGAGTTTATCCATCCTAGAGAACTTCCAGTTACGGGACCCACATAACTTCGACACGAGCGTATGGATAATCGCGCTGTACATGCAACTTGGTCTGACTCCGTTAGCGGTGCCCTGCTACACGGACTTAAAGATCAAGAACGTGCAAAGTGACTCGATGGACTACATGCTGTTCACGCGGTACAACTCGATCTTCCCCGCGAAGCAGCACGATTACCTGTTGCGGGTGCTCCCCGAGCACGACCGGCTGTACAGTAACTCGATGGAGCGGTTACCGCAGTTCATCCGCATTGCATTTGAGAGAGGGTCGTACAGTAAGATCCTCGGGATGTTCGAGTTGAGGAGGAAGCTGACCCACTCGATGAACCGGTGGATGCAGATGGTGAGCAAGTTGCAGATGGCAAGACTTTGCAACGACAAGCGCACGCAGCAGTTGCAACTGCTGCACCAGGCATGGGCACAGATGGGCGCGGAGAAAGAGATCTTGGATAACAGAGACCTGACCGTGTTCAAGACGCGCGAAGAATGCACTCCAGAGGAGCAGTTATCGTACCTGCGCTGTTCCCAAGACTGGATCCTTTTGAGTTGTTCCCAAGAGTTTATGGTGGAGTCCATCACTAGCGGGACCCGATCCTCTGAAGTAGACGAGTTATGGAGCAAACTAGCGTTGTCCGACGATCTCGATGGCGCTCTCTCTGCAGCAGGGTTCACCCAATGGGAGGCGCTCTCCCTGAAGGTAGTGCGTGCCCTGTACGAGAACCACATGGCCGCCGTTCCGCCGCTTCTAGCGAGTTTCACGAGGGGGTCCCTCGACGAGCCCTGGACGGTCCCACACGCGTACTTGACGCAATTGACGCTCTTGAAGACTCTGGACGGCTGCAAGCGGATCCGTGACGCAGAGGCGAAGGCCGCCATTAAGCAACAGCTACGTTTGCTACGGGAATCCTGCGATGACCAGTTCGCAAGCTACAAGGCGGCACTCGCTGCCGAGTGTGCACAGACATCTTCGTCCCCTCTGCTGTCACAATTGGGGTTCCCAGTGCTCGATTCGGGCCCGCTCACTGCCGCTGCGACCACCGTCCACAAGGCCGTCCGCAACCTATGACCCGCTTGCGGTAGAGGGCCCTCCAGGGAAGCTGTCCTTGTAGTGGTAGGGACCCTATACGCCTGGTACAACCCAAAGGGGAAACGCATAAACATCGAATTCTCGAAGACCTCGAGACGATGACATAAAAGACGTTGTGGGGGGGCAGGATGGGGCCTTGCTGTGGTTGAGTGGGGTTGTCTGGTACGTTGAGGCTCTGTGAGACATGGTTTCTGCTAGGGGGAGAGTGTTTGCGCCGTTGGATGTGAATTGTTTGGGACGGGGAGGGCCTCTGGCGGAGAAGAGTCGTGAGAAGAGAACGAAGGGTCCCTCGGAGTTGCCGAGTGCGAGGAGCCATGGACCGTTGCGGGTACCCGCTGCTCAGTTGCGGGTGCACAGCAGCAAAACGGACCGACATATCAGCATTTACGAGACCGTGCCCTGTACAGAGTCGACCCCACGAGAAACAATACCCTCAGTGCTGCCAGCACCGCTAGTGTTTGTGGAGGACTACCTGCCCGACCCACCGCAAATTAGTTCACTGAGGAAGAAGCTTTCCTTGCACGACATCCGGTCGCGAGTTCGCCAGCGGGACAAAGTACCGTCTCTGCGGCTGCGGTCGACCCAGTCGTCATACGACGTAGCGCGGGGGAAACACCATCTGTTGCAGCCTGCATCTCCCCGCGGTGACGGTCCTGTGCACCAGTTTGTTCACAGTATACTCGGTATGGATCCAACGTCTGCGTTACGACCGAGCGAGTTGCAAAGACTGCATTACGAACCGCTGGGCGGTCCCTCCCATGGTGACACCCCTGTACAGCGGTGTGTCGTATGCTACACACCGCTGTTTGACGTGAGTCTCGCATTGGCTCGTCTCCACTGCAGTGAGACCGTGTGCGAGCAGTGTGCGGATCGTTACGAGAGTTGCACTGCTGCTCTGAGCGAGTACGAATTCGACAGCACCATGTGCGACGACGACGACGACGACGAGGGCGACGACCGATGGCACTTCTCAGAGGAGCTGTTCGACCAGTTACGAGGCATTCTTCAGCACTCACAGAGTACATAGGGTACGTAGTACATAACAGCTTACATGGACTGAGCGAAACCTCTGATACACTCTGCAGCGAGCAAATGGTCCTCCTCCTGCTTGAGACCGGAGCAAGTGACCGTAGCGATTGGGAAAGTGCACCCAGCGACGTACAGTGGGACTGCCCCACCGTGGAAGGCGTACTCGAGTGGATCCGCGAAGAACTTCTCGCGCATGTCTAGCTGGCCCTTCTTGATCCCGATGTACAACGATGAGTGTCCAAACCTGCGGACCGTGTTCCCCTTGCGGCGGATCCACTCGTCGTTGTCTGCGATACAACCTTCCGCAGAGTGGCCTCGGAACAGCTGCTGCCCAGAGGTCAGAGAGATGTCAATGGCCACTGGACGGCCTGGGTGTTGCTCCTGGGCTGCCCTTCTGATGTGCAACCCTAGGTCAAAAGCGATAGCGTCCGAGAAATGGCGCAACTCGTTCCCGCGGTCGAGCCTCTCGAGATCTTCGAGCGAGATACTCCGGGAGAGCACTGCCTGGCGTACCGACTCCTCAATTGGCATACTTGTTGCCACTTCTAGTCGTTGTTACCACTTCTAGTTGTTGTTGGTAGTCGTTAAAGTGAAAAGTTTTGAAGTGAACAGTTTTGACTGCGGGACATCACAGTGGACAGGGCATCAGAGCGCCAGATGCAGTCGATATTCCAGGGCGAGGAGGTCAATGGCCGCGGGATTCCGCGGGCCGTGTTCATCGAGGACGTCTCTACGTTTCTTGAGAAGCACGGCGGCGCCGATGCCGCGCGTGCGGTGTTTGCACAGTGCCAGGAACAACTGTCCAAGTACCAGTACATGCTGGAGGCGAAACGGCAGCAGCTAGCACAGTTGCAGCAGCGCCTGCCGGATCTACAAAGCTCTCAACGGATTTGCAGCGTGCTGGCTGAATCGCACGAGAACGATGGGTCCTCCGGGTCTGACTCCGACGCGCCCCTCGAGCTGAACTTCCAGCTGAACGACACGCTGTACACGCGTGCCAGTGTACCCGCCAACACGACCCACGTTGGACTGTGGCTCGGTGCAGACGTGATGCTGGAGTACCCAGTCGCCGAGGCACTGGTTCTTCTCGAGGGCAAAGTCGCGGACTGCAAAGAGGGCGCCTCTGCAGCGGCCGCCGACGTCGAGTGGCTCCGTGAGAACGTCACGACGCTCGAGGTCAACTGCGCCCGACTGTACAACTGGGACGTCGCTCAGACGACGGTCCCTCCCGCTGTGTAAACTGTATTTAAAGAGACAACTACTATTACTGCTACTACTATCACTACTACTAGTAGTGGACCCAACGGCGCTGATGTCTTCGAAGGAGTACTTCCAGCGGCTGCCCGCTGTGCTGCGTCGGTTCTTTGAACGGTACCCTCCTAGTGCGCTGTCCTCTGGAGGCCCCAGTCCCTTCGTCGCGAGAGTGAACTCCTCGACGGGCCGGTACGCGGACCCTGTATACTCGCGGCGAAGGATGGCTCAAGTGTACAAGCTTGCCACGCAGTGGTCCCTCACGGACTTGCTGCCGGCTCTCCCCCGCGGGAAGCTGTTCTTCGAGGAGAAGTACGCTGCGAAACCGCTGTTGAAAGGTGTCGCTGCTCCAAGAGGCCACCAACATGAACCGGGGCGCAGGTCTGGGAGACCGCCAGTCGCGTCACCTGAACAGATAGACGCTGCCCTCGCGGCGGCGGGGAAGAAGAGGGCCAAGCGCCCGAAGCAAGCGAAGCAGAACCGGTGGGTCTGACACAACCTAACTAATCAACTTTACCATGTACATAGCCTCTATATACCCAATACCTAACTACTCAGTTCACTCGTCGTGACGACGAGGGCGTTTGCTAGACGGTGTCGGGGTCGTCGTTGTGCGCTTGCGGCTTGCCACTGCACCGACTCTCCCACGCCGACGCAACGCAGCGACCTCCTGCGGGTCCACGAGCAAAGCGTCGAGATTCAACGACTCGGGGAGCAGGATCTGTCTGATGGTGTTCCCCCTGACGTTGATGTTCTGTAGGGACATGGGTGAGGGCCCTGTAGTCGCTAAAGTCAGCGTCGCCCTCGAAAGCGTCACGTTCATCTGCGGCGAGACGGCCTCGACGGTGCCCCACACAGTGGACCCGTTCTTCAACTCGACCGTAACCTGCTCGTTCCGCAGCTTCTTCAGAAACTGCACCAGCGCCATATTCTGATGCCCCTCGTGGTACGTGTAGCAGCAGTTATAGCAGTTCTAGTAGCAGTTGCGATGCCTCTTCGACTTGTTTTAAACTCGAACTCAAACTGTTCAACGACTCACTTCGAGAGAGACAGTTCACAAGGACGACAAGGCAACGATGAGCGGCCCTGACGAGTGGCTGGAGACCGTGAAGAAGTGCCAGGCGCTGACGGAACCGCAGATGAAGCAGCTGTGCGAGCTCGTGAAGGAGTTGCTCATGGAAGAATCGAACATCCAGCCCGTGAGGACGCCAGTGACTGTCTGCGGTGACATCCATGGCCAGTTCCACGACCTGCTGGAGTTGTTCCGCACGAGTGGTGGGTTCCCCGACGCGGTGAACTACGTGTTCCTCGGGGACTACGTCGACAGAGGGTTCTACTCCTTGGAGACGTTCACTCTGCTTCTGTGTCTCAAGGCGAAGTACCCGTCGAGGATCACGCTTGTGCGAGGGAACCACGAGTCCCGGCAGATCACTCAAGTATACGGCTTCTACGAGGAGTGTCTCAACAAGTACGGCTCGACGACCGTGTGGAAGTACTGTTGCCAAGTGTTCGATTTCCTCACACTTGCTGCGATCATCGATGGCCAGATCCTCTGCGTCCACGGTGGGTTATCCCCCGAGATCCGCATGCTAGACCAGATCCGAGTGCTGTCCCGTGCGCAGGAGGTACCGCATGAGGGTGGCTTTTCTGACCTGCTGTGGTCGGACCCGGATAACGTCGAGGCATGGCAAGTCAGTCCGAGAGGTGCAGGGTGGCTCTTCGGTGCGAAAGTCGCCCGTGAGTTTAACCACGTCAACGGGTTACAACTGATCGCGAGAGCGCACCAACTGGTCATGGAGGGGTTCAAGTACCATTTCCCGGAGAGAGACGTCGTCACCGTCTGGTCAGCTCCCAATTACTGCTACAGGTGCGGTAACGTCGCCAGTGTCATGCAAGTGGACGATGAGTTGGAACCGACTTTCAAGATATTCTCTGCGGTACCGGACGACTACGTCCAGGAGAACGGCGGGATCGTCCCGGCGTCGGGGGGAGGGGACGCCGCGGGGGCTGGGAACCAGAGAGCTGGGTACTTTTTGTAACGGGGCAGCGAGGCTGTAACGGGGCAGCAACGCAACTTCGCCGCGTTGCTGTCCCGTACAATATACATCATCACGGCATGCTAACACGTTGCCATCACGCTGATTGCACCCCGCCACAAGCCTGCTAATACGCCCTCTTTTGTGTCATCTTTAAACCTCATTTCTGTATACAATTTGTGTCACTACGACCACTATCACCACCACTATCACCATTACGCCGCCTGCACCAGCGCGATGAGACTGTCCCCGCTGCTGCTGCTTGTATATTGCTGTGTTGCCCATGGGTCGCTGCTGTTCGCTGGCAGGGACTCGGGCCCTCACGCGGTCACAGACAGCGTAGAGATCCCCGGTGGGTCTCCCCTCCAACTATGCGACACCGCGAGTGGCCCCCTGGGACTCACGATCGAGAGTCTCGAGCTGGACCCAACACCTGCAAAGCGTGCTGCTAACCTGACGATCACCGCTCGCGGAGTGCTCCACGTTGCCGTGACACAAGGCTCCTACGTCGACGTCGAGGTGCGGCTGGGACTCATCCGCATCCTCACACAGCGGTTCGACCTCTGCGACGTATCTCGAGACAACAACATAGAGGGACTACAGTGTCCTGTCTCTAAGGGCCCTCACACGCTCGTCCACACGGTGCAAGTGCCCGCAGAGGTGCCCCCAGGACGGTATTCCGTCCTTGCAAGAGCCTACACGGCAGCAGGGACGCAACTGACCTGCCTCACGGGGGACATAGTGTTCCAGCAGCGTGCCCCAGCAGTAATAGACCACTGAGAAACCCCCCCTCGCCCTGCAACTCGCTAGACATACCGTACGTACCTGCTACTCTCTCTATATATATATATAATAGCTTCTTATCGAACTCATTAACGTTAAACACTGTTGTACTCTATGCTGGGACCCCAGGGCCCCACGGCAAGCACTGTAACAATGCCCAAACCACCAGTGAACAGACTGCCCCCTCTGCCCAGGCTGAGGGTGAAGAAGCCCGTGATCCGGCAGGAGACGAACCGGTGTCTCGTGCTGATGTCGAACCTGTTGCAATGTTGGTCGTCCAACGGACACATGAACCCAGTGTGCAGCAACCTTGCAGAGGAGTTGAAACTGTGCACGGCGAAGAACGCACATGGTGGGCAAGCTGGGCACAAGCAGCAGAAGAGCAATATCAACTACCATGCAGCAAGACTCTACGACAAGATTAGCGGGAAACCGCACGACTAAGAACAAGAACAACCTTGTTTATACCTGTACATAACTTACAAACACAGTCTATAGTATTCTATCCACACATGCCCACATCGCATAGGGCTCACTTCCCTTTCTTGAGTCGTCCAGCTCGCTCCAACGAGTCGTCCGTCAGGTACCACCCGGGGAGGTACTGTTCTGCGAGAGAGTGGAGCCACTCCTCTGAATCCTCTGACCGTGCAGTGACACTGGGAATGTACCGGTGGTCGATCTCCCATTGGAAGGGCGAACCTCGGCCCTCCTTCTCTGTGACCCACATCTGTTTCGTCCGTAAAAGGTGTGGGTTCGGTATTGTGCCCTCGATGGACCCGATCGAGGTGAACCCAACCTTGTACAGTTCACTGATAGGCTCCCCCGAGTACAGCAGGAACGACCACACGTTGCTCAGTTTCCAATGGAGCAACGGTTGTAACCGGACGAAATCGGGCCAGTTACTATCCGTCCTCTGTACGGGCTGCAACTGATCTCCAAAGGGATCAGTGTACCGTACACCGATGACAATCGCTTTCGTGCCCTCCCCTGGGCCCTCCAGGAACCGTCTAAACTGTGAGGGCATGTCCCAAGGTCCGTCGTTACACTGAGGGCAGGACTCGTATAACTCCAAATGGTACCTCGCGGCGGACTCGTTGATGAACCGGAGCAGGATCGGGAACGTCTCGTCCAAGTTAATGAACACACTGGGCAGAGAGCGCATCGGGAACAACTGGAACTGCAGGGCGTACTGCGACTTTCCAGCTTGCACCACGAAGAACTCCCACAGACACCCCAAATACAGCAGAAGCAACACTTGGCAGTCCTTGCCCCCATTGTAGCTGAACGAGATCTCGCCGTCCAGCGGCGACCACCGCGTGAAGATGTCCTCGAGGAAGTAGTCCCTCGTCAAACGGATCGCATCTTGCGTCTCGTTGACGACACCACCGAGCGTGGAACCGTCCAAATCCAGGTACGATTGCGCCAGTTCGTAGCAGTGCCTCGATATTTCCGCAAGCGTCATCGCAGAGTTGCGCAATTGAGCTAGCAGGACGAGCAGGACGAGCACACCAAACGCCCATCCAATGCCTTCAAACTCGCAACTCATCGTTAAAACGACATACAAAAATTTTCAGTTCCGATGACCAGGTCCCAACGACGACGATGCCAGCAGTATTTACAAGGTTTGCGCAGAGATGTTACTTACGATTGGAGACGGGGCAGTGCTCTCTTGTCAGCTGGTCAATTGCCGCTTCAAATGGCGCAAGTAGTTCTCCACGATGAGCAAGTCCGAGCTTGTTTCTTTGTTCCAGATGACACCGACTGTAAGGGCACGGTTCTTCATCTGTTGCCAGTTGTCCTCCTCGATGATGTCGTCGTTGATCGACCGCATCTCGTGGACGATCTTGTCGAGGATCCCGACAGTGTAGATGTCCCCCCTAACGCCGTTCGTCTGCATCTCTGCTGTCAGTTGAGCGATTCGGTGTGCCTCAGGGTAGTTATCCCACGTCAACTCGAGTAGGCAGTTGTAGAAGTCGACGTCGCACAGGTACAAGTACGATGAGACGTCCGCGCTGCGGCGGCAGAACTCGTACACGCACATCGCGAGAGTGTACCGCCTCGCACTGGACCACGCCTGAGTCTGCCGCAACAAGTGACAGATCGTGTAGGGCAACGTCACCGTCTGCGGTTCCGGCACAGTTGCACCCCCCAGGGATTGCTCGACTCCAGAACGTACACGCTGGAGGACCTCCCGTGGGGACATCGTGCTCACGGCTTTGTCGAGACTCTTGTCGCGGCGCTCAAACTTCTCCATCGCATCCCGGACGTACACGGTAGCGTCATAATCTGTCCGGATACGCTCCAACAGCACTGGACTCTCCATGTAGGGCCGCATCGCCTGTGTCAGTTCCGCTTTGAACCGTTCCTCGGCCTCCACTTTCTGCAGGTCGATGTGCAGGTCCTTAGAGATCTCTGGGAGTGGAGTGGTCTGCTCTAGGGCACTACTGCTGACACCGTCGACCATCTCGAGCGTCTTCCGCTTTTGTTTCCCCTGCAACAGTGCCAGCTCGTCCTCCATCGCGCTGAGCATGTTGAACACAGAGATGTTCTGGTCCTGGTCCTGCTCGGATTCCTGGTCTGCAGCACGGACCCCTGCCTTCAACCGCTCCAATTGTGGGACGACATTGGCGTCCGTGAACCGTTGCCTCTGCGGCGGCTGCCTCGGTTGCTGCTGCTGTCCCGTCTTGTCCAAGTCGTACTTCCCAAAGGACACCTTCAAGTTCAGCGAGTCCCGCGGTTCCCGCCGCCGCAGGGACTCCCGTTCCTGCTTCTCCTGCATGTTGGCAAACAGCTTGTCAAACATAGCCCGCTCTTGGATCGTCTCATCGCTCTGAGTAGCCGGTGTCTGGGCCACTTTACTCCTGAAGCTGGGCCCATCGCCACGGGTATCGCCATGAGTATCGCTGCCAAATGGCTCGTTCTTCGCCCAACGTTCACTCCAATGAAACAGTCGAGCGTGGCACCACCTGTGCTGTACTCTCCGCAGTGGCAACATACCTGGACCGCTGAACCTCGTTACAGAGTTCCTCATCTCTGCGTCTCTAAGCATCAAACAACAGTCTCTCAATTACATATTGAAACAGAGTTACTACAAACGTACAAACGTACAGATCCTATGTGAATGGAGACCCTCACTTGGCTGTGTGACTCACGACGGGGTCAGAACCCGTCGAGGGCCTTCGTGGCCCGCTGTAGCCGCTTCAACCCTTCCTCGTAGCGTTCCGGGTCGAGCACCATGTCCGCAGTGAGCCTCGAGAGCGAGTCGACGAGCCGTTCGAGTGCCCGCTTCTCCTCAACACGCATCTCGAGCTGTGCGAACTCTGAGCCCAGTAGCGTTCCCCTCGTCATCGAGAGCAGTTGCGATATCGTCTCCGTGCTGAAGGGCCGCGGTTTCCGTTCCGTCTCGTGTCTGTGCTGTCTCCGTCTCCTCTGCTTATTCTTGCCATCGCTTGTAACCTGCGTGCCCTTGCTCTCCGGGGTGACGTCCACAAATTGAGCGTCCCCGTGGTCGTCTTGTTCTTGTTCTTGCTCTTCGGCAGGTGCGAATACCTCTGACCCGTCCTCATTAAAGAGCATCGTCCTTGGCCTCGCTTTGCTGCGCGGTGGAGCCGTAGGGACCACGGGCGCCATCTCTGTCCGGTGCGGATCCCTCCTCGACTGCGTCCTATGTGCATTCGTCGTCAGCGGCGGGATGATACTCGACTGTATCGACGCCGAATCGTCCTGCGACGGCGAACTGGATTCCTCGAGAACAGGTGCAACCGCTGGTACGAGAACAGGGTCTCCATTGGCACCACCGGCACTACCGCTTTGCAACTTGGGTGGTTTGCTTGGTGTCTCGGAATGCACAGAGCTGAACCTGCTCACGGGCTTGGCGTTCGTGATCTGCTTGATGACAAGTTCACGGCTGCGGTCCTCACCTTCGTCCTTGCCCTCGCCCTCGCCACCGGCCTCACCTGCCAGTCCAGCGGGTACCTTAGGTACCGAGTCCTTGTCCACCGTCCACCCAATACCTATGGGGGCAGCACCGACATGGCCCTGCGGGTCCCTGTTCTTTACCACGTACGAGACCTCCGTACCTTCGTGGATCACACCAGAGTAGTTCGAGACCATGCTGTATCTGTACGCACTGCCCTGCACACTCATCCTGTTCGTGTTGCTCGCGTCAGCGTACGATACGGAGGAGCCTGAGTCGGACTCAGAGGTCAATTGGCCTCTCCCAGCTGGCCCACCGTCCAACTTCACACTGGTCAGTGGACTGATGATCGCAACGCCGCTACCCACAGAGGACGAGACGGATTCCGGCTTGCGAGGCGCCACGGGCGGTAGAGAACTCGCATCGCTCGACTCCAAGTCGAGTTCGTTGATCATCGCGGAAAGCCTCTCCTGCGTCTCCAGCGACTTCTTGGGCGACGGATTGTCCAACGATGCGCCAGACATCTCACACACTGTTGCAATCGACTGATACGGGGAGCGTGGTTCACTGACAGCGTGGTTCGTCGTATCCTTCAACGGACTGTGTCCTCGAACTGCGTGCAGTGTCAACAGCGTCGATATTTAAAAGGACCTCGAAGACCCACTGCGATGGGCAGGTCAATTGGTGATGCGGGAGGTTATGCGTCGCTGTGCGGGTCTTGCTGTGTCTCCGGTGCTGTGTAGAGGAGCTGGACGTAGAAGAGGCCGTTGGGTGCGTCCCAGTAAGTCAGTTGCGCGTTCGTGCGGTCCACGGCGATCTTACCCGTCGGTTGTGTTTCTGCAGAGACGCTGCCCTCGTGTACGTCCACATCAACCTCTACGTCTCTTGTTGCGTCTAGTGGGACTCCGACGTTGTCGAAGGGCGGATACGCGATTACCAGCGTCTTACCTTTGTTGTTGTTGTCGTCGCCAGGCAACTCGAAGGATGACATGATCCTGATGAAAGGTGGAGGGTCCCTGCTGTGCGGTGCCCCCGAGTAGTCCACACGTATGGCAAGCCCATCCCTGTGAGTGTCACGGATGGGGACCACTTGACAAGGTGGAGTCACGCCGTTCGCACCGAGGGACTTGCGCGTCTCGTCGACCTTCGCCTGGTACTCCAGTTCCGCAGTATTGGCACCCGGTTGGGTACCGGGACCCTGTGCACCACGCTGGTCGCTACTGACCCTCCGTAGAACGTTCAGCCCGTGCTTCTTCCCCTGTAGGTGTCGCTCGACACTGCTCCAGGACATGTGCAAAGTGTTGCACAGCTTACAGATCAGCTTCCCGGACCGGTTCTTGTAGATGTACGGGTCGCTCCGTGGCTCACCACCACTACCGCTGGGGGCAACTCCGTCCTGGGTAGCGTACGTGTACGGGATCTCTTGGTCGTGACTCAGTAACTGTTCCACTTGCCGTCTCCGTTGCAGATTGAACTCGGACTCGGTGGCCATCCCGCCACCGCCCTTCTTCGACCCTGCCCTGCTGCTGTAGTCCATGTCTCCCTGGTGTTTGTGTCGTGGAGGAGGGGTTGAGCAGAAGAAGGAACCACTCAGCAAGACATGAAGCGATGAGCTTCAATCAACTTCGAGATAAAACCGTCTGAAAAGTGTTACATCAGCGATATCACCACCACAACTACATGCTCAATTGGTCTTGGCCCTCGGATGCATCACTATCTTATACACATATATACTATGGAGAAGTGCTATGAACTACGACGGGACCGCTCACTCGATGCGCGACACATTGTAGAGACCCCGCATCCACTCCCTCGTGGAGTACCGCTGGTTCTTGAGCTTGTCCCAATCCCTGTGCGGGATCTCCCACCCGCAGCGGTCCGTGACGAGCGATGCGATGTCGTCGCAATACCCTAGCAAGCTGAGGTCGAACTCCGCGTGTTTCACCGGGTCCCTGTTGATGAGCACCTGCGGGACGTCAATCGGGAGCATGCTGACGATATCTGACACGGGTGCGACTTTCAGACTCGTGCCGATACACACGAGCAAGTCACACTTAGGGATGTCCTCCCTCAGAGACTTGTGGAACTTCGAGGGCAACGCCTCGCCAAAGAACGTGATGTCCGGTTTCAACACGCCGTACGACTTGATGTCCAGCGGGATCCCCAGGTCGTCGTACGCCTGCGAGTTATCAGCTTCGAGGAACTTGTCCAGCTCGAAGTTGCTCTCGTCCAAGTAATCCTCTTCGGAGAGTCCCAACGCGGTTCTCGCGGCCCGGAACAGACGCCTCCTGTCCTGGACGCAGTAAGGGCACAGGGGCAACTCGACACGCCGGATACTGCCAAAGACTTTCTCCCCGGGGACCTTCCAGTGGCATGTCACGCAGGAGGCCGTCGCAAAGGACCCGTGGCACTGCACAAGTTTCTCAGCGGGGACCCCAGCAGCGGCCTCCAAGTTGTCGATGTTCTGCGTGTAGTTCCTAAGCAACTTGTTCTTGTCAGCGAGCATCTTGATGAAACTGTGCAAGGGTGAGTAGATGCCGCTCGGCGGGAGCACCATGTGTGCGATACTGTAGAACACGGACGGGTCCCTCCTGAAGATCTCGTAGTTAAACACGTCCTGTGGGTCCTGCAACCCAAGGTACTTGATCTTCGAGTAAAACCCCTCCGAAGACCTGAAATCGGGGATCCCGAGCGAGGTGGACACACCAGCACCGGTCAGCACAATCACGTTTGACGCACTCTGCAGCCTCGAGGCGAAGTCGTCAACGGTCGTGAAGTTCGAGAGCTTGACACGCGTCGCGAATATTTTGTTCATCGCTCGTTGCAAGTCCTTGATCAGACGCACCGTCAAACGCATGTCCAGAGGGTCGTCTATCCCCCGGTACGCGTAGTGAACGTCCGACTGCAGAAGCGACCTGTCATCCGGTGGGGGTTCCAAAGCATTCTGTATCGTCCTTGTCAGACTACTGTTCTTCAACTCGAACCCTAGCAGCCGGATCAGGAAGTATATGTACAGCGAGTTTACCTCCTCGGGCAAGTACTTGTCCAAAAACACGTTTGCCCCGTAGTTCTTCAAGTACAGCCGCGCGTTCAGCGAGTCCTCCTTCGTGATCTGCGGCAGAACGTACCTCCTCGTCCGCCTGTTCATTGCTATCGCTATGGGACCCCTGTTGTTCACCGGTTTCAGCACATCGGGCACCGCCGTCATCGCAAGGGGCACACCCTCGGGCTCCGACAACACTTTCACCACGGTCTCTTGGTCACCAAGGCCATCAGCACCGACATTTTGCCCCATCGGCACACTCGCCATGGAAGTCATACGGGCTGCGCTAAAAATACAGGCTGTGAATTATCAAGCGCGACTAGTAACCAATCTCACCAACCACTTGCAGAACCGCTCAACCGCTCAACAGCCCTCTCAAGCATCAACAACAACAGCAGCAACAACAACAGTCTCTGAGAGGTTGTTCTCAGTCAAAAGTTCAAATTATCGACAATTTTTCACTTTGACGACGACGAGCAGTCGATGAGCACTCTCACTTGCAGTTTAGTTGTACTCAGAGTAGCCACCGTACTCGAACGATTGATGTGGTTGTTGTTGGGTCCGCGACTGAGTCTGCGATTTGGCAGGTTTCCTGTCGTTGCCGTCGCCAGCGAGGGGCCCCACGCCAATACGCGACAACTCGATCTCTGCACTCGTGTCCTCGAGGTTTATGTCGTCGATCAGCGTGCCCGTAGTCTTGCCCAGCTTCTGTACTTTCAGCATCAGCTCCACTTCCTCCCTGTTGCGGGAGTCGACCTCGTTCTGCAACTGCGTGATGTACTCGACCGCCTGTGTCAAAATCTGGCCCTTGTTCGGCTTCCCGTCTCTCGTGCCCGTGCCCTTCAGCTTCGAAGCATTGGGGGTCTCCTCCTCCGGAGGTGGGAGGTCCTTCGACCCGTTGTAGTACTCTTGGAAGTACTCCCGTGGGATCAACTGCAGCAACTCCTGGATCCGCTCGTTGATGTTGTCCCTCCGCTTCCTATCGTTCTGGAATGTCTGGAAACTGGAGTTAGAGGTAACCGAAGAGGGCTCTGTCTCAGGGATAGTGTTCATTATATCGATGTGTGTCTGGGGGAGTCGCAGGCTGCTCTCCACGCTACAACTCCAAAGTCTCTCTCTCTTGTGATGAACAACGATTGCAAAATAACGTTATAAATTGTGTATTGCGTCAAACGATGAAACACTACGCAGAACTGCCTTTGAGGAGCACTAAAAGCTGTGCCAGATGGTTCCGTACATGTAGTAACAAGCTCTGTTCAGTACGTATTTATGTATGTGTCTTGCATCCTTTCGTCCAATTACAGTTCGTACTGGAGGATTGCGTTCTTGATGTATGGTTCGCAGTGGGCAAGGGAGTCCAGGATCATGGGCTTGACCTTCCCCTGGTCGAAAACTTCCCCGTGGTGGTACATGAACAGCAGTGGTGTGGGCGACCGCGTCTGTTTCGCGTACCTCTCTTGAAACAGCTCAGTCGAATCCGAGCCATCGACGGGGAGCAAATCCTTGTAGTCCCTCTCCAGGCCAGCCAACGCCACTTTCTTCGCAATCGGTTCATAGGGCATCGCCTCCCGCGTGGCGTTCAGCAACGTGAGCAACATGGCGCCACACAGCGCACTGTCCGCACCTTGTCTCTTCGCGCATCTGTTCAACGCACCAAGACACAGGGCAAGTTTCCCAGTTCTGTAGTGGAACTCGAAGTCCAAGACCGGGTCTCGCTCGTCGTCCCTGACTTCTTCGTTGTATGCGTTGTAGAATTCCTGCGCAAACGAGTCCAGCGGCGTCGCGGTCGCAAGCAACTTCAAGCCGAAGGGGTCGTCGTCTTGGTCCTCGCTGTACGCAAGCACCTGTCTCCTCTCCTCCTCTCTGCGCTTCTTCACAGAGGACACCTCCTTCTTGGCCTTCTTGTTGCTCGCTTGCACGGTACTGTTCTCCTCCTCTGAGGCACCACCCGCGGCAATCCGTCTCCGCTTCGCCTCATCCTCAAGCTCGAAGTAGATCCTTGCTGCGCATCTCATCGCACGTACGTACATGGGCTTTGTGTACAGTGTCTTCCCCCACGAGAGCATGTCCAAGTACGCCCGTGGGGTGCCCTTCCTCATACAGTACGAGTGGAAGTCCAGTTGGTCGTCCTCAAATTGCTTGTAGAATTTGGAGATCGCGGTGAATCTCTTGAGGGAAAGACCTCTGTACTTGGAGACCAGCCACTGTAGCTCCCTCAGTTCCCCAGCATTCTCCTCAGTTTCGTTGGAACTGTCATTTTTGAATTCGTCCAGTCTCTTGACGGCCTCCAGGTAAAGTCGGTAGTATGCCTCACCTTGCTCCACGATGAACCACGAAGCCTCCACCAAATGCAAATCTTTAACGCCGTTCACCGAGTTGTCGTTCTTGGTGAACAACGAAGCGATCTCAACAGCTTTGTCGATGTTGTTTGCCCTTAGGAAATACTTGACAGTCTTCGAATTGATGAACCTGTCCTGTAAGTCCAACTTTCTGGCCTCCTCCATAACAGAGGCAGCATCATCCAACAATCCGTTGTGTTTCGCGATCCTCGCTTTCAAGATGTAGAACTCGACCAACGTTGGCGTATGAGAGATCGCCAACTCGATGTATTTAGACGCATTGGTGTAGTCCTTAGCAAACAAGTAATGTTGAGACAAATAGTAACAAGTCCAGATGTATTGGATTGGGTTCTCCCCCGCGTCAAGGGAGTCCAAGTATTTACCAACAACACGCTCTAGCAGCCTTGGGACAATCTCCGATCTCTTTTGGTAGAGCGGCTTGACATTGGAGAAAGTGGCAGGTACACCACGCTTCAACAGCGGGATAACGTACTCGCCCAACTTCTTCTCTAACTCACTTTCATCCTTGATGAAGGTCAATGGGATGTACTTTGGTGGCTCACACCTTGGGTAGAATTTGGCCAGCTTCTCGTACAGCAATTTCTTGACCGCCGGGTTGTTCTGGACGGCAAGGGACACCTCCAACAGCTTATAGTATACAAAATTGTCAGGGTTGCGCTTGATCAAAGTTCTGTAAACGATCGAGGCGTCACGGAACTTGCCCATTTTCATAAGACAAGAGGCCCTTCTCTCCAGGATGCCGAACTTGTCCGAAACCTTCCCCTCGATATCCTGCAAATGGTTCAACACTTTCTGCAACTTCTCGGCGTTGGTATCAGCCTGTCTGTACATGATGTCATTTTTGTAGAATAGACACTCGCTGTGCTCAAACTTTTCCGCATCGCTGATCTTCCCCTCGGCCAGTTTCTCGAATTGTGATAGAGTGTTGATTGCTTGCTGCCTCTCGCCATTAATATCTTGCGCAATAGCCAAGGAGGTCCAATTGGCCCTGTACCCAAGATACACCTCCCAGTACTTCTTCCTGGAGACCAACGCCGCTTTGAAGTCCCCAATTTGCGACTGCAAAGTCGCCAGATCCCTGTAGATCTGGTTGTTCGTGGACCCGTTCTCCAAGGACGCTTGAAACCACTTGATCGACTCCTTATAGTCCTTGGTCGTCCTCATGTATATACCGAGAACATGACAGCAGACGGCGCTAGCTTTGGTGCCGTCAATTAACTTAATTGCCTGGCCAACCAAACCCTCCGCCTCCTTCTTCTCCCCAAGGGACAGAAGGTCCATAGCCTTGAGCGACAGCGTATCCGGGTTGCGCGAGTCCTTCTTCAACAGTGCGTCCAGCAACTTAACGGACTTCTTGTAGTTCTTGCCCTCGTAAAGTTTCAGCGCCTCCAAGAACTGCGAATTGTCCTTCGCGGGGGTCGATTTCGAAGCCGCCTTCGGCTTCATAAGTTTCCTTCTCGACATTCTAATGGAATACGCGCAGTTAGCAAACTCAATGGGCACACACACACCCTCTATCTCCCAGATCCTTCCACGAACTCTTCCACTGTTCACAGTGTAATACCGTTTTGTTCACTACGAAATAAAAAATTTGATGTCGAGAGACTAACTGCGAAGTTACCCGAAAGACAAGAGGGAAGGTCTCTCGCACTTTGACACCTACAGATACAGTATACACTGGTGGGAGTAGTCAGACCGGTTGGTCTGCGTGCCCATGGAAGGCTATCTTTGTACACTCACTTTCGTACCCTGGGATTTGGATGTAATTGATTCCGGCGTTTTCCAAGAGGGTGAGACTCGTATTGTTCTTGACGAAGGTGTCTGGTTCCATGACGCCGACAAACACCGTCTGTATGTCCCCTCCGAGGGAGAGCACCCGCTGAACACACGGATCGTTGCCGCTCAGTCGAAACGAGCATGGTTCCATGGTCGTGTACAGAACTGTCCCCGGGGGGACCCTTCTGTGGCCAGTCTTGGTGAAATACTTCTCTAGGGCGCACTGCTCAGCGTGCGTGTTGCCCGGTAGTTCTCTGGAGTACCCTACTTCCAAGATATCGGTGCCGTTGGTTAGAACAGCGCCGACGCTGAATGCGGTGGTCGTCGGGCCACACTTGCGAGCCTCCTCTATAGCAAGTTCCATGTACTTTTTGTGAGGATCCAGTGCCCATTGAGGGAAGGACGTGCGGTAACTCCACTTCTTCTTGCCCGTTTCGCCGTCCAGGATGGAGGACTCGTACTTGTACGCATGCAACCACAGAATCAACCCGTTCGGGTCTGGATCAGTGTACAAGTCGGTTCCACAATCTGGGCATTTCTCCTCTCTTTGCACCTCACCTTTGCACGCCCTAAAATACCAGCTCTGAGCAGACTTGGTCTTACCGATCTCGTACAACTTCGTGATCACATCGTCGAAATCGGCTTCCCCCCGAGCACCCAGTGCATTCCCCCATATACTTGGGTTTGAGTAGATTGGGTCGTTCGCAATCGGATGGCCCAGGTACTGCAAATGGACTCTGATTTGGTGCTGTCTCCCAGTTAACGGCTTACATTTTACAATGCTCGTCTTACCATCGTAACTGATCCTCTGGAACACTGTCTTGGCATGTTTGGCATTCTCATCATCCATTTGACACACCACATTGAGGGAAACCCTCGGCTCTAGCGTCTTCAATGGATTTTCTACGGTAATCTCTTCCCGGGGGAACTCCCCCACTACACGGGCAACGTACTCCTTCGTAACCTCCCTCGCCTTTAGTTGGTCTCCAATCTCATCAGCACCCTTCGGTGTCTTTGCGAGAAACATTAACCCACTGGTCTGCTTATCCAGCCGGTTACAAGGGTGGACTGCAATCCCTAAATCTCTCTGCAACATCTTCGTGACTGAATTGAAACGGTAACGGCCAGTTGGATGCACCGGGATCCCACTGGGCTTGTCGATCACTAAAATATCTTCGTCTTGGAATACAACCTTCACGGGATCCGCAGTCACTGAAGGTTCGTGTCTATGCAATTGATGCGTTATCAGGTTACCGTTCTTGACCACACTTTCAATGTTGGCAGGTTTGCCGTCAAGAAACACAGAGCCTTCCTCGATCGCCCTTCGGTAATACTCCTTGTCCCTATCGCGGAATTCGCTGACGAACACATCTAACAGCTTCCGATCCCGCCATCTCTCCTTGCAGAAAGTTTTGTACGTGAAGTAGTACGGTTTGATCTTCCGTAGTCCATTCTCAATAACAACGTCGTAATCGGGGTCCTCCTGTTTCTGTTTCGACTGATTCGATTCATTCCAGCGAAGCCGGAACCCATTGGAGTCACGCAGTTCCTTTGACGTTATGTTAACTTTCCGTTTCTTCAACTTGTTCTGCTGCGTCTGCTTCGCTTGTCTCACCTCCTCATGCAGGTATTGATCAAATTCATTGGGGGTATCTTCTGTGGCCATAGCTGGTACCCTCAATGTTCGGATGTGAGGTAGGCGGGAAACTAGAATGCGAGTCTGCCTCACCGGGAACATGGACTTCGGTCGCTACCAAATGATCAGGAACCAGCGAAGAGGAAATTTTACCTCAATTGAAAAACGTTGGATTTTTATTAAGACGTGTATGTAATATATATAGTACAAGTAGATGAACAGTACCACTATTAGGGCCTTGCTTACTAGAGGTTCCCAGCTAGTACGGCTATGATCCCGGCATATCATTAAGGAAAGTCAGTAAGTCTACTTGGCCCCCGTGTGCATTATTATTATTATTATTATTATTATTATTATTAGTCGTAATGGTAGTACTTTTGCCGGTGGCAGAAGTGCCCGTTGCATTAGTAGTGGGTTGTTGCCGTAGTCTGTTTTCATTTAGGTGCTGTGTTTTGTGGTCGTGCTGATGCTGATGAGGAGGAATTACATCACTGTTCGGATATGCAATATTGGTATGGGATATTGTAGTGTTGTTCCTGTTTTGGTGGAGTGTGGAGAAGCTGTTTTGGTTCGTGAGTTTCGGTTTCTTTAAGCCGGGACCCTGCAACAGACTGTTCGTTATCCTGTTATGAATATTATTATCATTGGATGTCAAGTTGTTCGTGTTGATATCACTGTTTAAGGCTAGCGATAGCCCTGGGATGACAAAATCATCGTCGTCGTTGGTATAGCTCAACTTTATCGACCTGTTCAACTCATCCAGGTCTATACCGTATAGCATTGGAATGTTATGAATAAATCTCCAGAACCAAGGTACTTTGACAATTAGTGACTCCTCACACGTTTGGTTTTTTGACGGCAACTCGTTCAAACTTGACGGTTGAGAAAACTTCAGTCCGTTATGTTGCGGCGATACATCAGTGCTCGACACGGTGGTGTAGCCCGATGACCGGGGAATCGTATCCAAATAGTAGTATCTATTCCAGTAGAGGCGATCATTGCAATTGTCATTGAAGTTCACTTTCTTGAGCCGGAATATGCACTTGAAGAATCTGCCAATGTACCAGCAGGTTCGCTTGAATTCATTATCTTTATGTTTCCAGCATCTGTGCTTGTTCCATGTTGAGCGGTAATACCATCCCCTCCTCCCCCACTTGCTATGGCAAAGCTGCATAATCTCATCTTCGCCGATTTCGCCCTTTAGCATATACTTGTCCTTCAACGCCTCTGCTTGGACCCGATTCCAAGAGTACTTCCAAGGTTTTTCCTTAAAAATAAACACGAAGGAATGGACAAAGCAACTCATTGGTCTGATAAATGTGTCGATATAAGTCAGCCACATAATCGGCCCGTGAATCAGCTCATGTCTGGTCTGCGAAACGTCTGCAATAATGGGGAAGAGCCAAAGTAGAATGTACGAGAATGGGTAAATGAAAATCGCCCTCAAATTCTTCTGGATCTGTAGCCTCTTCTTTTTCATTCTTCTGTAATTCTCCTTCTGGAACTGTTCGTTCACTGAAGAAAAGTTTGTTGAGTCCTCGACGTTACTCTGAGTACGGGTATGTGTCGGAATAGAGTTCAAGTTTGCCACCAAGGGCATCTCGTTGCTTTGGGCAGTTGAGTTAGACGATAGAGAAGCTGGATAGAAATCAGACGCCAGTGTAGGGGCTCTTGTAGATTCCGATGAGGAGGACGGTGAGGATTGTGATGTACCCAGGCGTTCAGCCGCCCCCAATGGATTATTATAATCCGTGTTTTGTGACCTCCAAGGTTCCCTAGTCGTATTATGAACATTAATCAAGTTTTTTGATACGTCCTCACGTGGAGTAAAATGGGTCATTTCGATCCCAGTACCTTCTTGGGCCGGTGCAGCTATATCATCATGCGCACTGGAGTTGTACGGTACAGCAGCAGGGATGCCGGGTGGGTCCGGACTAACAGGACAAGATTCCAGGCTTTTTGTGGAGAGTGACTTACTGGAACCTAGCGAATCGTCCCCATCCATCTCTAAGCTCAACCAGAAGAACTTGGTGATTCCGCCAAATATACGTTGAAGTGATCTCATGCACCGCTTGATGAATCTTTTCATTGGTGGAAGGTCTTTGTCTGCATCCTTATCGGCCCTTTTCGATTTAGAACCAAAATCCTTCATTTGCGATTTAATTTTCCGCGTTTCCTTCAAGACGTAAATGTAGATGGAGCAATAGATCGCAATAATAGTCAGTATCAGGATGTACCTTGGTCCCCAACTTAGGACGTATTTATACCACAGTGGTCGAGCCGGCAGATAGCACCATGCACTCCAAGGTTTATATCCACCACGTCTTGGTTTGTACTCGAAATTGTAGTTGTTGTTATCCAACACTATGTTGATGGAATTCGGGTCTGGGTAGTCTATCACGTTGTAATCGATGAATACCAGACTCGCCATTATACTCGGGACAAGAAAAGTGGTTGGCCAGATAATATTTTTATACTTGTAAAGTCCACCTTCGAGGTTGCCTGTCTTTTTGTTTCTCCACTTCCAACTGGGTTTGAATATTAGTAATGCAAAATGTATAGCAAAGAACATGATTGCGAAATCCGACCCCTCTGTGACGAATTGTGTAAACCACCCTAACGTGTGGATCATGCTCGGCGAGGCGTAGACTCGACCATTTGCTAGAATGATGACTGGGTAGATCAGTAAAATGATTGCCTTTAGGAAATCGCAGACGATTAGAAACATGATCAGTTCGTGTCTAAACAGTCTTTTCCTCCTGTCGTAAGAGATGATGATGAATATGGATATCAAGCCGACCGTAATTGACGCGCCGGCTGAACATATGGCTATGAGTCTAACGTTCAGTAGCTCGTATGCGGTTAAGGTGGACACCATGCCTGGCAGACCCAATGCAATGTTAACAGTCGTGGTGTTTAAGACTCTCCCACCGTAACTGACATTTTTCAAGGACTTGTCAGACCATAGGGCCTGCGGTATACTAAAATGCATGGTGGTAGTGTTTTCTTTTGTGTGTCCTGTGGAAAGAACTTTTCTATGATACAGGCGGTATCACTCCCTTGTGTTTCTCTTTCGGGCTTCTCTCTCTCTTCTCTTCTCTTCTCTTACCTCCTCCCTTTATCTCCCCTCTATCCTTATACCTTGCCTTAATTCTCCTCTTCCTTCTCTTGATAGTAGTAGTGAAATTTTTATAGCAGTAATTTGATAAGCAGTTGAGTGTCACTCTGTAGTCCCCCTGGATCTCTGACTTACAACAGTTATCAAATTGTACGTTTCCAAAATGTGTTTGTATCGACGATGGTGTATCTATTAGCATATAGTCGCCACTGCCAGTAATATGACGAATTAAAGAGCAGAGAGAATAAAAATGTACTGTTACCAGGAAATCTGTTTATCCTTTCTCACTCTCTCTATTATTAGCACTGTAATTTCTGCTTCTTTTATTTTTCCCTCTCAAACACCCAGTGCAAGTAGGTATTACGTTCCCAAGTGAAAAATCCACTTAGTTATCGTTCAAAAGAGTTTCGTCCACCACTAAAGTAAAGAAAAAAGGGTGACACTGATAGGGACTCTTCTGTGGGATTGATCAGAGAACTGGATAACTTCTTGTCCGACAAACTCCACTCAAAAATGGGGGGGGGAATGAAACGGAAAAAGAAGGAAAGAACAACCTGAGACTGAATCAAGTGCCCTCACGGAACTGAAAACTCTTCTGCCAATAACAGGAAGAGAAGTACAACACTTGTAAAACCAAAAGGAATGCTAGCCCGTCAAAGACACAACAATTGCCTTATCACATTCGAACCACTGCACCGCACAGGAACGTATCGAATTCTACAGTAAAAATCTCTTTTCTGTTTTGTTTTGAGGAAAAATCCGGGAAAAAATTTTTGCTTTTTTTTTTTCGCGCACGTGACTAAAAACGCGTCAGGTCACGTGCTTAAAGAAGGTATGGTAGCGCCCTTTGGGTGGTATGGCATGGGTAGACTACTCGATGCTGCCGCTTCCGAGCACCCGGTCGTTTATGTAGAGACACCCGTACTGTCCCTGGGCCATGGCCCTCTGTGGTGTCGCCAGTGTCAGTTGGAGGGACGGTAGCAGCGTTGCAGATGGGTTAGTTGCAACGCTGCAGGACACAACCGGTATTGGTTCCTGCAGCGACCTATACTGCATGTACAGGGACGAGTCGCATATGGCATCCTGTATCGTCTTTAGCAGCTGTTGGCGTTTAGTGCTTGCCGGCAGAAGGTGTCTGAATCCGGATATGGAGAGCGAGTCGCGGTACAGCGAGGTGTGCACTCCGCCGGGGACGATGACGATCTCGTTGGTGTCTTTGAATTTCTGCGAGACGAACCAGGCACCTTTGTGGTGACCCTTCCCCTGGGGCATCGGTATTCCAATCTTCTGCCCCACTGTGTACGACCAGAGTCCGTCGTGGCGACCCCAAACGGTCTTCTCTCCAGTGTCTGGGTCCAATGTAATGATGTTTCCCGGCTCGTTTGGTAAATACTCCCGTAAGAAATTCTTGAATTTGCCCTGTTGGGTGTTGTTCACAAAACAGATTCCCTGCGAGTCCGGTTTAGTGGCTACAGGTAAATCCAATTCCCGAGCAAACTGTCTTGTTTCTGATTTGAGGAAATGGCCAATGGGTAAAATCACGTTTGGTAGTATCTCCGGTTTTAACTGCGACAGGTAGTAACTCTGGTCCTTACCAGAGGGCAATCCTCTCCACAGTTGAAATTCGTGGTCCTTGACCTGCTCCAAAATTCTGGAGTAATGACCCATGACAAGCCAATAGTTCCCGACACCGTACTTATGATCTAGCGCTTCTCTCAATTTCCCAAATTTTATGAATCTGTTGCAAAGAATATCCGGGTTTGGAGTTCCCCCAGCAGCATACCCATTCAACATTGGTTCAAACACATCGATCCAGTAGTCCTTCTCAAAATTCATCAACTCTATGGGGATACCCAAATAACGGGCAACGGAGAAAGCGTCCTTCCAGTCCTGTTCGTCGCAATGTTTCGGGTTCTCCGCATCGTTGTTTGTACTCGACCAATTTCTCATGTACACACCCCTCGCATTCGGGAATGAGCTGAATATGCTGGCTGCCACGGACGAATCCACCCCAGATGACATCGCAACTACTACATTATCGAATTTATCGGGGTGCACCTGCTTAAAACCCTCCGGTATTCGATTCAGTAGTGCTTTACTGTACTTGGCAAACATCCTCAAACACCACGGTGTATTTTCCTAGACCTGTGTTTGCTGGATCTTCAAAGGGCGCTTGCAAGGACGTCTTTGTTTGATTCTCGACACAGTTTAAAATGCAAATAATATTATTAAAAAATGATACTTAATTGTTACACAACGTTCGGTAAGGAACGGGAAATAATGACGGTGCTGTGAAGAAGTTCTCGCGGACAACATGATTTAGGGTGACTGTGTAAGTGCTCAGATTCTATACTCTGACAATTTCTCGATCACATCGTTTGCCAACGCATCAATGGTAGTGATGGAAACGTCGCCTTGCTTGATACCGTACTCTACTGCGTTTTTCACTAAGTCACGGACAAAGGCTTCTGAGACCAATATGGGGCTCAAAAAAGTGCTGTTCAGCATGCCGTCAACATCGACCCTCTTGTTGGGATCTCTATTCAAACAGGCTTTGATTAGTTCGATGATGGAATTCGGAACAGTCACGCCCTCCTTGACGCTCGGATACTCGATCTTCACAGAGGGTTTCATTATGGCACGTATTCTGTCGTTACCTTGAAAGGATGCATAGGGGGGTTTGCCATACACCATTTGGTAGATGATACAGCCGAGGGACCAGACATCGGAAGGCTTACCGACTTTCCATCTGCTCACATTGGATTCCCCGTTCGTGTAGTTCATTGCAACGAGTGCCTCTGGTGCCATGTAGTTGGGTGTACCGATCTGTGTTTCCCTGTAAATGTTTACGGTATGGTCTGGGACTGCATTGGCAATACCAAAATCAATTATCTTTAACGTGCCCTTGACGAATATGAAGTTGGCGGGTTTCAAGTCTGAGTGTACAATACCCGCATCGTGCACCACTTTAACACAGTGACTAATCTCTCTGGCGTAATACCTGACAAACTCGATATCCAACGGTTTGTTCAGTCTCTCACGCAACATTACAGATAAATCGTAGTCACCGCACTCCATGATTAAGTAGAGAACGCTAGATTCTAACGCGTAATTGTACAGTTGAACTACCCTCTCCTGGTTTTTCAACTTTTCCAGAAGAGCAATTTCACCTTTAAAGCTTTCCACGGAGGACTCTTCGAACATGTCTATGGCCACTCGTTTGAGTGCAAACACTTTCTTGGAGGAGTCCCTTACTTTGTAAACTTTGGAGGAGCCACCACTGCCCAGCAGTTCGATCTTCTCGTATTCTTCGTTATTGATCACAATGCTTGTATTTTTCTTCGAAGTTTTTGGCTCCTGAATCTCCACGCGTTTGATGACGGCCGGTTTGTCAAGTTGTTCCAAGCTATTTTTCGGTTTCTTCAACTCGGGTTCTTTCTGATTCACGTTCAAGTTTGCAAGCACTTCTCTTTTGCGGATCAACTTATTAACGTTATAGTTTTCATTATTATGAGACGGTAACTCCGGTTTCATTACGTTGTGGTTTGCCTCGTTCAATTGGACCGGTGTCCTCGGTGGTAAGGGCCCAGACGTGCCCATTTGGTCGGAATGTCGCATTGCTGGACCCAGGTGATCTGCAACAGGTCTTTCGTTCTTTTCAGACTTGTCGTCATGGTTGCCCTTATTCGCCCAGTATTGGCCGCTATTGCTCAGGACGTTTAACGAAGAGGATGAGTGTTTCCGTAATGCAACCCTTCTATTTTCCTCCTTCCTTTTCTCTATGTAAACTTTTGAGATTTGAGGTAGTTCCTCCATGGGGATGTTATACTTGTTAACGTACTGGAACGGGTTTAGGTCACCAAACACAATGTTGGAGTAGTCCACCTGTGGAGTTGTCTCCCTATCTTGCTCGACCTCTCCCTTTACATCCCGCTGTATTAATAAATCGTCCATTTCAGAAGTTATAAGACTCGACGTCATTGAGGTCCTCTTCGCTGGGCCCAGTCTATTCCTCCTCTCCAGATTCAAAAATCGTTTGGCCCTCCGCTCTAGTAGTTTGGAGGTAGTTTCATCTCTGATGGTTTGCTTAATCTTTTCGATATTTATTTCGTGGTCCTTCAGATCAATGCTGTTTACCGTGGGTGGATTAGATAGAGACGACGTGGTTCTCGAAAGTCTTCTTCTCTCCAGAGTCCTGTTCAGCACATCATTCTTGACCGTGCTGATCCTCGAACTGTCCTCATGTTTGAGGTTATTCACCGTCGTCATACTGGATGGTCTAGCTGGGTTGTACACGGTATTCCCGAATATAGAAGAGCTGGACGGCGACGACCCGTTGCGGTGTGGTACGATATTATTACCACCTGGGCCATCGATCCGCTGGGTCACCCTCGGGGAGTGCGCCATACCAAGACCCCGAAACTTGGTAAACGTCCCACTATGATTTGCACTCTCATTAAGCAAATTGGAACCAAAATCGCTTAGTTTTGGCGGTCCTATTATATTATCCTCATCTTCTTCATCATCACTCGCGTCCACCATACTCCTTATCGTCGAAGTGGACCGAGACAAAGATCCCGCACCTTCTGTATTGCTGTCTGCTCCTCGCCTATCTTGAGACAGGTAACGCGACATCTCGGGCGCCGTGGGTGTCTCTTCGTGACCCAACTCCAAGGACTGTCTCTCGAAATGCACCACTTGTTTACCTTTTCACTGTTTTAAGAAAGAATTAAAACCACAAAAAATATATTCAAAAATTGCAAATTTCGGGTAATTAAAGAGCGGGAGGGTCCTTAGCAATGAGAACTCTCAGGCTAGAGTGGTCCAATTGTGGATGCACTTGGTGTTTGCTATTGAGGGTAAGATGGTTCGGTAGAAAATACGACTTTTTTGAGAGGGGTTGTATGTATTTATATTATTTTAGATTGTATGTAGTTGCGATGGGGAGGGGTTATGGTTGAGATACGTTTTCCGAGAGATGCTCCCCCCAGGGTTCCCTTTAAGGCTTTCCAAGTACTGTTTTTGGTTTGTAGAATACAGAATCTTTTAAAAATGGGTGATTGTGAAGTTTAGTTTACGTATTAAAGATAATGTTTAAAGTGAGAGAAACCACTTTTATGTCTCTTGTCACAAGTTATTAATTGGGATATATTGTCCCATTACAATAAACAAACTTCAGTTTTAGTTATATGATAACACGGATCGGAGTCCTACCACAGCCGCATCGCTCAATCATGTCTGGTATAGAGGATGAAAGATTTTGGTGACAGTGTTCTGGTCTGGATAACGGATATTACGTACTGTACCTTTGTATCTGTATCGTTCATCTGTTTGAAAAGTGTTTCAGGATCGAAACTCTTTGCAGAATTCTTCAATATTGACGAGTAATCGTACAAGAAATGCAGACAAACTTTCCCCATCAAATGCGATTGCTTCGTTCGATCCTCCAATTTGGTAACGAAAAATAACGGGTACTCCACGCTGAAGACTGCTTTAGATTGTCCATGTAGCGCCTTCGCAAACATCTTAACCCTGTTCAAACCAATCGTTAATTGATACTCTTCTACTGCAGCGTTTCTTGGGATCCAACTGGGTTTGATCAACGTAGAACGCATTTTCATAGTGTCCTTTGCCAGCGCTTCCATTATCCGTGTCTTGACGAAATTCGTAAACTCTACGCTTTTGTCAATAACTGCTTCGTTGGAAAACAGAGCGAGACCCCTCCGTAGAGACATGAACTCACTTTTGGTGGTATACAGGTCGCTCTTTGGCAGGTACTTCATCAGTCGACTGTACAACTGATTTCTCTGCCATTTCTTGAATTGGTAGATGATGATTCCGACAAGTATGACCGGGAAGAACAGTTTAAGCAAAACGGGGAGCACGATCACAAATGTCATTAAAGTAACGGTACTGAAGATCAACAATGGTACCATTGATATCCTGTAATATCTTATTTTGGGACCGCCCCCCTGTGGGAGCCCGCCGCCCGGGCCGTTAAAGTTTCTTCTTATTGTTAGATTTGCCCGCCCTTTGAAGGGTATCCGCGGCCATCTGGCCGTTAACCGTGGGCGAGAGTCTCTCGCTACTGATAAGGGCCTGAATTGTAGATCTCTTACATGGAGTAGAGTTCTCATCTGACACTTGCGCAAAACTTCGACATTCAATAATCGTACTCTGGAGGGTAAACCCGCTCTGTAGCAAAGACCTAGTATGGGCAACATAACTGTGGAGCGAGGAGTCTGGGAACCGGGCAATGCGCGTATCTATCGCGCCCCCCCCCCATCAAGCAGAGCGTCATTTGAAATTTAAATCATGAGATTGATATATATATATATTCATAGATATGTTACAAGCGTCCCCTCTATACGTCGATTATGTTTTCCTCTCTCTCTGCAAACGATCTGTAATCTCGGTTGAGTCCAATTCTAAACACTTTCTCCTCTCCACATGCACATCTGATTACAAGATCGTCATTTTTGGCATCTTTCCTCCTCGCATTGTTCCTAATTTTGGTAGACGCTGTTTTGTTCGGTATCAGTACGCTGTGACACTTCTTGCAGATCGTTCTTTTCAACCGAGGCAAGAGACTGCACTTCGTCTTCTTGCTTACGAGGTCTAAGGTCTTCGCATACGTCCTCGCCAGCGGCTGTTTGCCTTGCAGAGTAGTGAACATCGACAGTTGGTACAGGTAGTTTAGCCTCTGGTAGTGGTCCTTATTCCCCGTGGCAGTCTTTGGCGGTGTCACGAGGAGCGTCCCATCTTCAGCGACACTTTGTTTAGCCATACTACAGAGACGGGACCTCTTGAGCTACTTTTCTTTGCGTTTGCAGGTTTCTAACTTGTGTCTCGCTTTATTAATTAATTTTTTGAGAGTCTATATATACTAAGAATGCCGATGACTATACGTTACATTGATAATTGTCTTGAGGCGGTATTATTGATATGCAAATGGTGGAAGGCATGCACGTCATTTTCCGTCCTCTTGAGTTCTTCCAGTGCTTCCTCGGTGACTAGATGATGGACGTGTCCAATTGTATCCTCGTTATTGTGTCCCGCACGACAACGATGGATCGAACGGACCCAGGGGTCCTCCAAGACTTCTTCTATTGTGACTCTGCCCTTCGGTGACAAGAGGAGCATCCCCGCTATTATATGCTGCGATTCCCTCGGAAGCACTCTGAGTAAGCGCAGTGGTCCCTTTGAGACGTCTGCCTCGTCGTCTGGATCCTCTGAGAACAGTCTGAACGAATTGAACGATTTCCGCGGGGCCTTCCAGGGGAACTTCCCCATGATCATGCAGTAGTAGATGATGGCGCATGCCCATACGTCCACTGGCCGCGGGTCGTACTTTTTGTAAGTTGTCTCCAGTAGTTCTGGGGATAAGTATGGGTCTGACCCGACGATCCCTAGACACTTCTCTATATCTGCCTGGCCCTGTTGTGCTTTGAAAATGAACGCGGACCCGAAGTCGAGCAGTTTCAAGATCCCTTGGTCTGTCACGACGAGGTTATCCAGTTTCAAGTCCCTGTGTGCGATGCCGTTCCTGTGGAGGTACTGTATTGTGCTGGCGAGTTGTTTGAAGTAGCAGTTACTCTCGTCTATGGACATTTGTCCGGACATGACGAGGTTGAAGAAGTCGTAGGGGACGTACTCGAGGACGAGCACGGACACGTGGTTGACGTCGTTATCTATGAGTAAGTCGACAGTCTTGATGATATTTTCGTTGTGTAGTACGACACCGATGGAGAACTCTTGTATAATTTTTTGTAAGTGTCTCCTGTAGGCGTGTTTGGAGTCCAACACCACCTGCTGCGGTCTAAACACTTTCATTGCGTAGAGTGTCCCCGTGGCCTGTTCCCTAATGACTTGGACGGACCCAGTGGCCCCCTCTCCTATCACTTTATTTAGGATTTCGTACTTGTCGAGGAACTTGATCTTATTGAGGTGGGGCCCGTCTGGCTCTCTCCTCCTTGTATCGACCTCACGATGATTTGATCTACCACCACCACCAACATCTGTCGCGGCTGTCCCCAGTTTCTTTAACAAGTGTGTACCCATCTTCAAGATACTGTGATGGGTATTATGGTCCACTGACGCGCCATCGTTGTATTCCTCCCATGGTATATACAAATCCTCCAGCTTCCTCTGTACTTTCTGCGCCGGGTGTAATTTGGAGTGGTCCAGCGGGGTCTCCGCCCCCTTGACAATACTGTTCACTGCAGGCCATGCATCGCTGAAAGTGTCCGCTATGGAGGTCTGCGAATTACTGTGTCTAGAGGTCAGCCCAGACCGGATGCCGTTCTCGGATATGAAGTTGGCTGCGGTCAACGACTTGAACTTCGTGTTCCCACCAAAGATCGACGACAGGGACTTTGATGGTTGTAACTGTACGGACTGCTGGTTATAATTATATTTAGGTTCCATGCGTTATCCTGGGCCTAGGCAAGAAGTGGTAGGTAGAACCGTCCATGTGAAGGGGTACACCTACGCCTTAGACAGTGTGCGTATATATATATAAACTGTGAACAGTTAAAAGTCGCGGATGCCCAATTATGACAGATGCGTCTTGTATCGCCTGTAGAGAGTGAGTGTGTTCCGACGGTACAGCACAGAGCAGTGTACACAGTTAGAAGGTGTGCGGGCGAAGCAGA